>JAPFUF010001060.1:0-18350 GCA_030780645.1 Aschersonia sp. MBC 508
CCTCGCGCACAAGGCCCGCCTCATTGTCAGCAGCAGCGGCAGCAGCAGGGGCAATGGCAACGGCAGCTGCGATTCGAGCGCAGCGAGGACAGCCCGCCGCAGGCGACCCCCGGTAGGGCCGCCGGAGGCAAAGTATAAATACACACTGGTGGCTGTACGCGATGAAGGAAGAAAAAAGGAGAAAAGAGGTGTAGTTCGAGCGCAGCGAGGCCGGCCCGCCGCAGGCGACCCCCGGTAGGGCCGCCGGAGGCAAACCCACGAGGCTAGAAATCTGGAAATGCCGAGTACAGTACTATATACAAAGGCATCAGCGACTCATGGTGGGCCGGCGGATGCGGACAATACACCGGCTGGGTTGAACCGAGCACGGCGACGCCGTCCCGCAGCAGCGACCCCCAGCAAAGGACCATCGGAGGCGCGTGCATGGTCAGACTGCACAGAGAATGCTCGACCTCGGCCGAGCACGAGCGGCGCGGCGGGAGCAAGCATTGAATCGTGCCAACACCGGCCCGCGAGGAGAGGGAGCCGCGGGCAGAAGCGCCGGGCCTCGACTTGGGGTGGCCACGGTATGAGCGCCGACCACGGGATGAGCCACGCAAGATGCAGGAAATGGCCGCAGCACGAGCTCTGGAAACGTACTTTGTGCTTGGTGCCATCAGCTATATCGCAGTCAGGCGCGGACGCGGGCATCGTCTGCCAATGGTGGGATGTCGTTGGCGATGCAGCCAGCGACATGCGGGCCCCACAAGTGTATGCGACTCACACAGCAAATGGAGAAAATGTCCGGCCCAATGTCCGTCCTATCCTCCTTCGCTTTTCTTTCCCTTTTTTCCTTTCCTCCCCCTCCCCCTCCCTCTTCATCTTCTTCCACCACCCGGCGAGACGCTGCGAACTCTGTCGCTGAACGGTCATTTGGAACAGGGCGTTGGCGTCCAGAGAGGGAAGCAAGAGGGCACGGGGAAAAAAAAAAGGAATGCAAAAAGAGGGAAACATGTCGAGCGCCGCGGACGAGCTGGTGCGATGGGCCGCCTCGCACGGCGCACGTCTTCATCCGTCGGTCGAGATCTACCGCGACAGCGTCACGGGCCTCTCGTTCCGCGTCAAGCCCACGGCCGGCACGGCGGTACAGCCCTACGAGCCCATCGTGCACCTGCCGACCAAGAAGCTCAGCCTGTCCTGTCTCAACGCCGACTCGGCCTTTGACGTGGTGCCGGCCACGCTGCCGCCCCACGTCGTCAGCCGGCTGGTGCTCATCAAGGAGTTTGCCAAGGGCGAGGCGTCCTTCTGGTATCCTTACATCAGGACGCTGCCCCAGCCGGGCGACCGCGACGACTGGGCGCTCCCGCCCTTCTGGTCAGACGCCGAACGCGCCCTGTTCGCGGCGACCAACATCGAGGTCGGCATCCGCGACGTGCGCAGTGGTGTCGAGGCCGAGCTGGACCTCATCAGGACGGCCCTGCCCGGCGACGGCGACGTGACGGCGGACCTGTACCACTGGGCCTTTTGCGTCTTCTCCAGCCGCAGCTTCCGGCCGAGCCTGGTGCTGGACACGCCGCGGGACGACTTCGCCGTGCTGCTGCCGCTGCTCGACGTTGGCAACCACGACATGACGGTGCATGCGAGGTGGGAGGTGGACCGCGAGGCCGCGACGTGCGAGCTGCGCGTGGGCAGGGTCCACGGGCCCGGCGAGCAGGTCTTCAACAACTACAGCCCCAAGTCGAACGCGGAGCTGCTCATGGGGTACGGCTTCATGGTGCCCACGACCGACAGCCTGCACAACGACTACGTGCACGAGCGCAAGCGGGGTTCCAGGGACGAGTACCTCGTCTCGCTGCGGCCCCTGACAGACCCCAGCTCCGTCACGGCGCGTGCCAGACAGACGCTGCACCTGGACCTGGAGCCCGGCGCCACGGTGCTCAGCTGCCTACGCCACGTCCAGCCCGAGATGATCTGGGACATGGCCTGCGCCATGACGACGCCCGAGGAGAGGGCGCGCGCGGCCCCCGTGCCTGCCGGGTGCGGCGTCGACGCCGAGGCCTGGCAGCAGCGGGGCTTCCTGACGGGCCACCTGGACCCCGACGACACCGTGGGCGCGCAGACAGTGCAGCGATGCGTCCTGACGCTCCAGGCCAAGCTGGGGATGGAGCTGGAGCTCCTCGAGAACGCCGACCAAGATGTCGCGGACGACGGGCAGCCGCTGACGCGGAATCGACAGCTGGCGCTCGACTACAGGAGCAGGTGCCGCAGCGTGCTCGAGGCCGTGATGGAGTCCATCGGCGACGAAGACGCGTGTTTGCACGAGGTCATGCGCCGCAGTGGCAGGAACAGCAAGTGATCAGATGCGGCTCCGCGGCGTCTGCCGTAGCAGGTCGCCGTACACGGCCCTCTCCAGCTCGTCGTACAGGGCGGCCACGACGGCATCGCCCTTGGGGCGCACGTTGACGATGAGCACGCCGGCGATGCCGCTCGTTGGATCTGCCCACTGCGAGAACGGGACCGGTCAGCTTTTTTTTGTTTTTTCTTGCAGGACACAACACGATGACGACTCTGGCGACGATGCACGTACCCATCTGCTGTTCAGGATGCCGCTCCAGGCGATGCTGCCGGCCCGCCGCTTCCCTGGCACGTGGTCGACGTTGACGACGCCGGCCAGGCCGTAGTTGAGGCGCTGGCCGTCGGGGAACTCGGGCGCCATGGTGCTGCGGACCAGGGGGTGAAAGGCCACCGCGTTGAAGAGGTCGGCCCGGGTCTCGTCGAGCTGGGGCTCGAGCATCTGGCTCGTGGTCTCGGGGGCGACCAGGGCGTGCCGCAGAAAGGCGCGCAGCAGCAGGGCGTAGTCGCGGGCCGTGGTGAAGAGCCCCGCGCCGCCGGCGTCGAGCTCGTGCGTCTCGGGGGTGGGCGGCGCCCCGGTGCGCAGGGCCCTGGCGGCGGCGGTGCGGACGACATTGTCAGGCGTGCGGGCGGCCGCGTGCGGCGGGGGGCGGAAGGACGAGTCCCGCATGCCCAGCGGATCAAAGACGTGGCGCCGCATGTAGCGGCCGAGGGTGGTGCCGGTGACGGCCTCGAGGACCTGGCCGGCCCAGTCGAGCCCGGTGCCGTAGGCCCAGGCCTGGCCGGGGGCGAAGCGCAGGGGCGTGGTGATCTCGGCCCGGGACCAGCGCGGGCGGGAGGAGGGGGAGTAGTAGTAGCCCGGCGTGGCGGCGAGGGAGGACCACCGGCGCAGGACGGGGTCGGTGAAGTCGTAGGCGAAGCCCGAGGTGTGGGTGAGCAGCTGGCGCATGGTGATGGGCGCCGTGTTGTCCTCGTAGACGGGCCGGCCGGCGGCGTCGTCGCCGTCGTCGAAGCCGTGCAGGATGCGGGCGGCGCGGAGCTCGGGGACCAGGGGCCGCAGGTCGGCGTCGAGACGGAGCCGGCCCGCCTCGACGAGCTGCATGACGCAGAGCGTGGTGGCGAGCTTGGTCAGCGAGGCCACCCATGTGCAGGAGCGGTCGGTGAAGCGCGCGGACCGGGCGCCGAGGTGCAGGCGGCCGGCGGCGCCGGAGTAGAGGGTATCTGCGGGGGGGAGGGGGGGGGTCAGCCTGCTGCTTCTTCTTCTTCTTTTTCCTCTTGACACGATGATGGCCCTATGCCTTGTGTGTGTGTGTGTTGTCTCCTTGTTCTCTGTAGATGTGGAAACGGGCTGTCTTCCTCTTCCTCTTCTTTCCTTTGCGGGTCAGGGAGCGCGTACCGTGGGTGCCTGTGACGACAAACGCGGCGCCCAGCAGCTTGTCGGTGCAGACGGCGTCGTCGTCGGCGGCCGTGTACCGGCGCAGGATGTCGTCGAGCTTGTCCATGGCGGCGGCGGCGGCGGCGGCGGCGGCTGTGACGGTCTGACTTGTTTGGCCTGGCAAGCCGAATCGCTGGTGGGAGGGGAAAACAGGAATGAGTGAGGGCTCAGGTCAGGAGTCGGTCAGTCGGTCAGGAGAAAACACACTGCTGCTGCTGCTGCTGCTCCTCCCCCTTTTCTATTTATTGTCCTTCTTTTCTTTGCCAATTTGGGTCAGGGCCGGGGCTACCAAAGCCCATCCGTCCATCGGGAGGGGGGTGTTACTGGTTCAGGAAGGGGACCGAGGTGCGCCAGGCGCCGGACGCGGGGGTGGCTTAACCCAGCGCCCAATGCGGCAGGCATGCTTCACCTCGGCACGTTGTCCGTGCCGTGTCCGGTCGGGTGGGGTGCGCGCGAACAAGACGAGAGACGTGCTTCGAGCGCGGCGGGCAGCCCGCCGCAGGCACATGATACACAAGAACAAGGACCAGTTGACTTGAGACATGAAGCTGGATCGCTACATGGTAGAAGCGGAGATGGAGCGAGCGCAGCGAGGGCAGCCCGCCGCAGGCGACCCCCGGTAGGGCCGCCGGAGGCAACATAGAGCGTAGCGTACCGCGCAAGATACATCAGATAGATTATAATGATCAGGCATATTTCGAGCGGAGCGAGGCCAGCCCGCCGCAGGCGACCCCCGGTAGGGCCGCCGGAGGCACACCAGCGCAGCGTCGAGAACAACACAATAAAACGGCGCTGCGTGGCCATGCATGTCGTCTAAGCAGTGATAAGGTAGGCTTATGAGGCCAGCTCCCTGGCACAGGGCCGCCGGAGATAAAAATAAAGCTAACCTGCGCCAGCGCGCTGCTGCCTTAGATACACGATGGCCTACTGAGCATCTTTATATCTGTCCAGCTTTGCGGTATTTGCCTCCGGCGGCCCTACCGGGGGTCGCCTGCGGCGGGCCGGCCTCGCTACGCTCGAACCATACCTCTTTTCTCCTTTTTTTTTTTTTTTTCATTGCGTGTAGCCACTAGTGTATATCTGTGTTTGGCCTTCCGGCGGCCCTACCGGGGAGCTGGCCTGGTAAGCTCGCCTTGTCGCCGTTTGTACTAACACATGGCCACGTAGCGCCATTTGTTGTGTTGTTTTCGACGCTACGCCGGTGTGCCTTCGGCGGGCTAGCCTCGCTGCGCTCAAACTGCTACTGCCTCTCACACGTACATCACGTCATTGGCTTCTCATCTTCATCTTGAACAACACCGTGGACTTGCATTGTCTGCCTATAATAGCTTAATCAGAGCTCTTCATTGCTGTTTGATCTATATTTCAAGCTTCTTGGTCTGGCGAGCTGTCTGCTATTTGCCTCCGGCGGCCCTGCCGCCACTGTGTGTGATACACGCAGATGGCTAAACACCGAGATATAAAGCTAGCTCTACGGTGATGTGGCCACGGCAGATGCAATCGAGCTTGCGAGGCCAGCCCCCGGCAGGGCCGCCGGAGGCATTTCCACGGTAACGCTGGGTATATGCCTGATTTATTATCTGCCTCCGCCGGCCTCGCTCCGCTCGAAAGGCATCCCGCCGCGTGCACAATTCACCGGGTAGATCTATTTCGTATAATCCAACGAGTTGGCCACTTCATTTCCGCCGGGGAGCCTGTCCAGCCCTCTCCCCCGATGCAGCCCCGGCCGCGCCATGCGCACGCAAGTCAATCCTACACTGCTCATGCAGTCACCCTTCTTGGGCCCTTCACGCCAAACCATCCGTCCGTCAAGTGGTGCGCGCTGCGCTGCGCAACGCGCCGTGCAGTCCATCATTCGTCACGCTCCCGCCGCTCGAGCTTAGTGAAACTCGGCCTCGACACGCCCGTACCGCACGCCGTCCACCTTGAGCTCGAAGCCCAGCCCCGCGCTGTCGACAATCATCTCGAGCGTAAAGTCCAGGTTGTCAAACTCTACGCCCCGCGTCGTCGTCAGCCGCGTGAACAGGCTCCTCGGCACGGCGTTGAGATCCGTCGTCAGCGTGCACACGCTGACCACGTCCCGCGTGGCAGCCGCCGGGGGGTCGTCGGCATCGCACGCAATAAGGTCGTCTGTCACGATGAGCGACTGGCCCGGGCGGAAGTTGCGCGTGTAGTGGAAGGCGATGGGCGACAGGGGCGACAGCGATTCGCCCTGATGTCATCGTCGTCAGCAGCAGCAGCAGCCACGAAACACAGAAACAGGACACACACACGAGTACAAGGAAAAAGGGTCAAGGGGGGGAGGGGAAAAGAGACCGGCTCATGCTCGACTCACCTTGGCAATGTGCCACTGCATCCGGTCAGAAACCATCCAGCGCTCCCACAGGGGCGACCAGTACCGCTCGCTGACAGCGTGCTTCTCCTCGTCGTAGACGGTCGCGTACGACGTGCCGTAGTGCATCCTCGACTTGCGCGAAATCACCATGTTGCCCTCGAGGCCGCGGAGCACCGCGCCCCGTACCACCGCGGTCCACGCGTACACCGGCTGCATCACCTCGATCGAGCCGTACTCCTCCGTCGCGCCCGCGTTGGCGTGTGTCGGCCGTTCGCTGTACGGCGGCGGCGCCGCGCTCGAAAAGTGCGCCTTGAGCCGTTGGTACAGGTAGCTGCTCTGGCCGAAGCCGCCGACGAGCGCGATGCCCGACACGATGCCGCCTTTGGCCCGGAGACCTTGCACCTGGCCCTGCACCAGGTCGCAGACCTCCTTGACCACGGGGTCAAAGATCTGCTTGACTTCATCGGCCCTCATGATGAGGAAGCCGGAGTCGAGGCCGGCCTCTTCGTCGTCGGCCAATCCGGGGAAGCTGGATTTGGGTACGATGGTCAGTGAATTGCAGTATTGTGCTTGTCCTGTCCTTTCTTCTTGCTTTCATCTTCCCCCAACGGACTTTTTCCTTCTCTCGTTTCCCCTTTTTTCTTATTTTTTCTCTCATTTTCGTCTTCTTTTCCCCCTCTTTCTTCCTCCCCTTTCTCTTTTTACTTTTTCTGTTTCCCTCACTTTCACCGGCTCTCATTTGTTGCCTCTCCCAGTCTCAAGCCCATTGTCATCAAGGCAAAACCACACAAGAAAAGTCAAAAACACACTTACGGCACATTCACCTCCTGGTACTCCTCGGCCTCGTTGAAGTTGCGCTTAACAAACTCTTCAAAGTACTTGAGCCCCATCTGCCACGTCCTGCCCTTCTTGGCCTTCATCTCATCGAACCGCGCCTGGCCGAGCCGGTCCTTGACATGCTCTTCGAATCTGTAGTTGAGAAAGGCGCTGCCGCACAGGCCGCCGGTTCCCACGGCCGACTCCTCGACCCGCAGGGGCTTGAGGGATATGATTTTATACGCAATCAGGCTTTATTGGATACGCTTCAATGTCAGTGACACAAATAGCACCACCGCGACGCCCACCACGATCTGCTGCTGCTGCAGACGAAAAACCAATCAAGTTGATGTACCACCAGAGATTTTCAAAAAAAAAAAAAAAAAAAGGAGAGAAGGGGGGGGACGAAGCAAAAGAGACAAAACAGAGATGGCATCGGCATGTTACTCACTCAACGGTGCCGCCCCCGGCATCACATACTATAAAGTTATCTCCCACGTTCAAATGGTTCGGCTGAATCGCCTTGAGGGTGTACACGGCCGCGGCCTCGGGCTCGCTAACCATCTGGATGCCGTATCTGCTGCTCATGCCGGCCCTCTCGGCCGCCAGCAGCGTCGTGTTCTTGGCCGCGTCGCTCCACACGGCCGGACACGTGAGCACAAACTCAACCGGGGTCGAGTCCATGAAGGACTGGCCGTAGCGCCTCGTCAGCGTGTCCATGGTGTGCTTGTAGAGTTGCGTGAGGTAGTCGCTGACGGCGTCGACGACGTTCTTGTTAAAGCGCTTCAGCTGCGCGGCCGTCTCGAGCGGGCTGACGTAAAAGGGCAGCTTCTGGGAGCGGTCGAGGAAGAGCTTGATGCAGCGCAGGCGGGACTCTTCGGGCCGGAACTGGAACCCCCATTTTGTCCGGGCCTCTGATGTCGTCCTTGCCGTGGCTGTCTTGGGCGATGATGGTGTATTGGTGGTTTTGGTGGTGATGGTGGTGGTGGTGCTCGTGGGCGCAGCAAACTCGTAGGCTATTTCCGTGGGCACCTTGTCCGACGTGATGCCGTTGCCGCCGGGCCACGTCTTGATGATTTCAATGTCGTCGGGTGTAGATGTGTACACAGCCGCGACGCTGCGTCGTACATCAGCGCTTCATTTCCTCTTAATTTTCTCCGTCTTCATTTCCGCGTGCGCCATTGACCCGGCCTTTTCCGGCCTCGTCCTCTCTTTTCCTTCTTCTGCTTTATCGTGAATCGCATTCTCTTGGACAAGTACACAGAGAGGAGCGCATTCCATGTGAGGCCGCAAGGTATTCCAAAAAAAAAAAAGAGAAAAGGAAAGAAAAGAAAATGAAGAGAACAAGGGGAACAAAGGCCAAAGCCGTGGTACGTGAGTGGAACGAGAGAAAGAGAGAGAAGGCCTCAGCTTCTTACCCGGAAAACGTCGTTCCAAAGTCCACGCCCACAATGAGCCGATCACTCGCTGGCGCCGGCTCCCTCGGCTCCCTGGCCGGCCCGTTGATGGCCTCGGTCGAGCTCGGCGGCGTGTAGCTCGTAAAGTACGTCCGGCTGTCCAGGTTGCGGCGGCTCGTTGACGACCGCACTGGCGGCGGACTGATGTTCATGGCGGCGGCGGCGGCAGCCAGGTTCGTTGTTGTGGTGGTGGTGGTGGTGGGTGTGCTCGTCAAGCCAGCACCTGCACCACCACCTATCACTCCTCGTCCTGTTCCTGTTCCTGTTCCTGCTGGTCCCATTCCCGCCCCTGCCCCTGTCCCGAGTCCTGCTCTTAGACCTCCGGAACCGCCACCGCTGCTGCTGCCGCTGCCGCTGCCGCTGCCGCTACCGTCATACTGAATATTCGCCTTCATCTGCTGCTGTGTACTGCGGCCACCCCCCCCTTTCGTTTCTCCTTCTTTTTCTGCTTCTCTTGTCTTCCGTGTGTCAAATGTCGCCAGCAGCTAGAGAGGCTGGGCTCTGTATGGATGAGCCTTATCTATCCGCAGGCCTCCCCCGTGAATTGCTTTGCATATGGGGCAAGTCACCTGCCTGCCTGCCTGCCTGCTGCATGCGCCGCCCTTCTCCCCGGGCAGATCACGGATAAGAGCGGCAGAGCTAAGGGACTTCAGGTCAAGGAAGCTGCCCTTTTCTAGAGTATCGTCTTTCTCCAAGGATGTTGTGTTGGAGTGTGTCTGATTCCAAATTAGAGGGGAGCTTTCGAGAGCTCAGCTGCAGCCATTCATGAAAGGTATGGACGGATGAGTGAATGGATTGATGGATGAGAATGAGGTGAGAATAGAGTACGCGTGCGTGCGGTATGGGATTGTCGACCAACCGACCGACCAACCATCCAACCGAGGTGGGTAATGCAATGGGGCTGGCTTTCCCGCAGCCTATTCTGTCATTGGGCGGCGCCAACGAGGCGCCAAAAAAAGATGCCACGCTCAACGCTCAACGCTCAATGGCTGACAGGACTGCGCGCGACCGGACAAGCAATCGGGACAAAGAAGAGCACGAACGGACAAAATAAAAAGGAACGAAGGAAGAGGAAGAGGATTGAGATGCCCGCTGCTCTGCAAGGACCCGGGCCCCGGGCGGCACATTCCCAATCCTGCTGCCTAAGGTAGCTCGGCGCCGCGCACGTCAGCAAAGTCTACATACATATTACCAAACTTATGCAGCATGGCTTAAAATACATACACACACACACACAACGCACACTAGCCGGCCGTGAGGTCCCTCAGCTCTCACCCGCCCCGTCCACCCGTCCATCTCCACAGTGCAGGAACATCCGTCATTATTGAGGAGCTGAGAGCCCCGGACGTCGAATGCAGGCCACCCTGCCGTCAAGTAATCACAGTCTACAGACCATAAAACGGCATCGGAACGCTGCACGCACGCCCTAGATCGCAATCTGCACCTTCCCTTCACCTCGCATCAACGGATTTGCCGCACCCGAAAGGATCAGTAGCACGTAGCCAATTAAGTATACATTATGATTCACCTCAGCCGCTGCAGGACGCTGGTCGGTGTAGAATAGTCTATAGATTCAGCTGACGCGTGCGTCGCCGTTGATGACTATAGATCGGATTGAATATTCGGGGAACAACAAGGAAAAATATATAGGTCAACTGGGCCTGAGATCACCTCGGCGTCTACAAGGCACAGCCTGGTATGTTGATGACACTGCAAATTTTTGCATCCCTTCTTTTCTAGCCCCTAAAATCGGCGCTGTACTCCACTCCGAAACAACATGCGAATGGGTAAGCCATATTGCGTAATGTGAAAACAGAATTGCTCGTTCCGACGCTTCTTACGGAACAGGTCATCTTGGACCCGTCCTATCCATTCTATGCGGGGTATTGGTTGTTCAGATAGTGAAAATGGTGTTTTGTTGTTTTTTTATAATGATGACGTAAACGTATGACAAGGACAAAAAAAAGTTCGAAATGAAGGCGCTGGTCATGCGATTCTGCCATGTAGCCTGTGCGACCACATACATGCAAGACGCCAGGCATGATCGACACGCACAGCCGAGGAAGTCGAGAATTCGACGATAGTGCGCCTCATACACGGCCTGTGGGGAAGAGCAGGTAACAACAATGGGCGCTGTGAAGCAGTCCAGCAGTTCCTTCGATTGAACGCCACTTGGAGCTGCGAAATGCGATTGTGCCACCCGAGATGGGAAGTTCATGTTGGGTCTCCGACCGCCCTTTGTTGCCCAATCAGACGCTTCCTATCAACAGGGGTGAGCGGCCGTCACACATCAGAACCGGTTTCCCGCCGCCCAGATACATGCTGAGGCCGAGGCGCCCCATTCGCTGCCCTCGTACGGTGGTGTCGGCCACTTGTACTGGCTGTCGGAGTTCTTGTTTAGATCCAGGGGCTTGGGAGTCACGGCCTCCTGCCCCTCACTGTACAGGGTTTGGCTGCCATTTGCTGACGGTGACGGACTCGGGTATGGCTGCGGGCTCATCAAGCCCATGTTGCTAGCAGACTGCCTCAAAGGCTTCGATGTTCCGTCTATCCGTCGCATGGCTCTCCTGGCGGATGTCAGAGCCTCGTCCAGAAGCTCGTCTTCCTCATCGGGGACATCGTACTGCTGGACCCCATGTGCCGCTTGTGCCCGTCGAGTGCGGCTGGAAATCGGCCCAGTCCGGGCAGCCCCTATCAGATTGTCCACGGAACGAGCTTGCTGCTGGGAGAGGGAGTGGTGTCTCTTGAGCTTGCTGTTCGACGCCAGGTGATGGGTCGGCGGAAGCGCTGATCGTGACTCCGAGTTGCCCTGAACGTCACGGAGGGCCTTGTCCAATGACTCGTACACTTCGGCTTTGGGTACAGGACCACCCTGCTGGTCAACAATCATGGAAGATCTGTTGCTTGTCCACGGCCCGCATCCGATCTGAGCTTCGACGTCGTCGTACGCCGGGGACACGGGGCTCTGGTGGCGTCCCGAGAAGCGCCTGGCGCGCTTCCGCAGATGTGAAAAGAAGCTCTCCTTCTGCCCGCTCGGCGGCGAAGCAAGCCCTGTCTCGCCGTTGAGAGCACGCTCAGCCTGCTGACGGTGCAACTCAGTGTAGTTGTTGGTGCTCGAGTTGAGCGACAGCTGGCGGCCAAGCTTCTTGGTCTTCTCCGCCCTGACCTCGTCCACCCCATCGTTGGCCCGAGCATTGACAGTGTGAGACAGAGGGGATATGGGCCGAATGGTGGGAAGGATAGGCATTGGGGCCGCGCTCGCTGGGCCATTAGTCCAGGTGCTACGTTTGCCGGCGGGTACTCGCACCTTGCCGAGCGCTTCGGCGGGCGGTGCAACAGAGACGGGCGCGGGCACTGGTCTCGGCATGTGGACATCCTTGTTTGTTGCTTGGGCGGCAGCCGTCGCCTCAGAGGCATCACTCCGGCCAATGAGCGACTTGCGGAACCAGGAAGGTTTGATTGATATCTGCTGGGTGCTGGCAGATTCCTTCACCGTGCGACCGAGGTCAGATTGCTTGCGTCCCAACATCTTGGATGCCGATGACTTTGGCCTGGCAGGATCCACGGCGTCATGGAAGTACTCGTGCTGCAACGCTTGTGAAGACGTGGGGCGATTCCTGGGATCCCACATCAGACACCAAGTCACAAAGCTACTGAGCGCTGATGGCCACTGAGGAGCTCGAAGAAAGCCGTCGATGGGATGCGGTGCCATCTTGGGGAACGAGAAGCCCAGTTTGCTTGCCAATCTCGTGCCCTCCCGCCAATCGCCCCCACCAACACGCGTGCCTGTCTTGGTATACCAGTTCCCGGGGCTGCCCATAATCTCGCAGACACGCCAAACCTGATCAACCTCATTTCCGCCAGGGAAGAGAGGCTTCAAAGTCGCGATCTCGACAGCCATGGCGCCGACGGCCCAGACATCAACAGGAGCCGAATATTCTCCTGCGCGCAAAAGGACCTCGGGGGCACGATACCATCTTGTCGAAACATATGTGGTGTAGGGGAGCTTCGAGTGTGTCTCGCGGGCCAGGCCAAAATCGGCGAGCTTGACAATGTAATTGGGAGGGGTCGACGGCGGCGTGACGAGCGCAGAATACCGACGGAGGGAGTTTGTCGCTTCTTGGTGAGATGAAGTTGAAACCAGAATGTTTTCCGGCTTGATGTCGCGGTGGAAAAAGTTGTGCGTGTGGATGTGCTCAAGACCACGAATGATTTGAAAAAGAATGCTCTTTACGCTCGAGTTGTCGAGACATTTGTGATCCCGGGCCTTCATTAGTTGATACAGATTGCCCTCCATATACTCCATGCAGATGTGCAGCTTCTTGCTGTACGGGTCCAAAAAAATGTCGAGGGCTGGAACCAGATGAGGATGGTTCGGTATCGTCCTTAGGAAGACAACCTCACGCAGCTCTAGACACGGGGTGAGGGACTCAAAAGTCTTCTTCATGGATTTGATCGCGACCTAGAATGAGAAGAATGAGCATCACCCGGCAAAATCAGGCGGCGCCATTGGACGAGGAGACTAACCACTGAGCCACGGCGGGCAACGTTGGCGCCAGCGGTTCTCACGCGGGCCAAAATCACGCTTCCGAAACTACCATCTCCAATCTCCTTCAGCACCTCAAACCGATCTTCGAGTGCCATTTGGCCGTGAGCCGCAGCTCGCTGAGTTAAGTCAGCCGTGACCGTCATCGTATTCCGTCCGAAGCCTGGCTAGACAATCGATAAGGACAAGGACAACTGCTGTCTGGTCGTAACGCAGGTGTCCAGACAGCGCTTAGAAAATTGGCAATAGCTGGCTTGAGGACATGGACCAGGCGGAAGCACAAACTGCCAAATCGCCTCCTAGACGAGAGCAGAGGCTCCTCAGAAGAGCGTTGAGTAATATGATGATTTCATCCAGTCAACACGTATGCGGATTGACGACTTATGCAGCGACGCGTTCACTCGCGGCGACGATGAAATCTTTGGGGGCGAAGACGGTAGCGACGCGATTGATGATCGAACTCGTTGGTGGGCAGTATAGAGAGTGTGCAGCGAGGCGGTGGGGGGTGGGAATGGAAACGAGGACAAGTGACGGGTCAATGAGAAAAGGAGTGACTAAAGTGAACGCGATCGATGATGAAGAGTGGACGGTTGTTGATATTGTAGTATGAGAGAAAGGAGAGCTTCCTCGGCCAGCCAGGGGGAGCCAAGGTAGCTCAATGCCGCTGGATCTTGGGAGGGATCCAGACACTAGTGCTCTTTGGTGAATTGCTTGCCGGGGCTTTGGAATTAATCTCTTTCTTCCGCCTTGTCTAACCGCTGGAAAATTTCAGCGGTCAGCCTCCGGATCACCAAGGTCGGCGTGAGGCAAGTCGGGCTGTGTGGATGGAGGAGGACAAGAGAGGCACAATGATTATTCGGGCGGGCGATGGAAAGACCATCTGGAGACGGAGGATAGATGAGAAACAGGTGAGGCAAGGGAAGAGACGGCGCTAGACGGAGGAGGAGGGGGGGAGGCGAAGCGATGCCACGGGCAGCGGAGCGATGGGCAGAGCACAGGTTGTAGCAGGTTTGGGCTTTCAGGCTCGGGGCAGGTACCTGGCGCCGGGGATGCAGCTGCCAAACCGGGTGCCGCTGGACAAGTCCGCGGACGCATTTGGCGTGCAATACCTCGTAGAGAGGGGCGAGAACAAGGGACGAGGGAAGGAACGGGACCTGAAATCGAATTAATGGGGCGCCAGAGAGACTAGAGAGCGTCGGCGGTCCCTGAAGACCCATGGACCCGTTGGACCTGGGGAATGAGTGCCCAGGTCGCAGAACAAGGGGGGGAGGCGCGCAGTGTCTGAACGTCTGGTGGTGGAGAGTAAGAATGGGGAGAAAGGGGGGGGCCGTGGATGGCGCACTGGGCTGGGCTTACAGTACACCGGCGAAGCGCTCTGATGCTGGCCGCCTCCGTCTCCCCACGTTGCTCAACGCAATCCGTTGCGGATGCAACAAGTGTCAGGAGGAAAAACGCCAAACAATAATCCGTTTCCCCCCCCCCCCCCTCCCCCGGTCATCCGTCAGCTATGCACAGAACAATCTGTACACGTGTTTGGCGGCAGAACTAGGTTCCCGACATATGCGATATATAGGCATTGCGTCTGCCATGTACCACTATTGGCAATCATGGTGTGCACAGGGCAGAATGTAATAAGCTGCATTCAATGCTCCGTCATACCCGTCGACCACCACCCCTCGTGATACCCGCACTGCGAAGACTGCGGTGGAGGACCGGTGGAGGTACTATCAGAGGACAAAGCAAGGAAAGGCAGCGCTGGGTTGACTCATTCCGCTCCTGGCCAAGCCAGGAAGGGGGGGGGGGGGGCCAAGCGGCGAAAGCTTTGGCACCAAAACGTCCGTCACAGGAGACTAGCCATGCAAGCAGGCTTTTGGGTGGGTTTTGGGGGGGGGAGGGCCAACAAGGGTCAGACGGTGCCAGTGGTCATTTACTAGCTCGCCCAGTGCAGAGAGGCTTGCCACGGGCCGTTTCCGCGTTGCTGATGCAAAACTGCCTGGCGGCCGCGGTACGACCAAAACACACAACGTGAAGTAGAGGTTTCAACGTGAAGCGACCAGGTACCTCGACTTGCGTCTGGCCCGTCCCAGGCCCAGAGTACATACATACGACAATGTGATTGCGACTGAGCGGCGCGGCAGACAGGAAAGGGGACATGGCAAGCCAGCCGCTCCGCATCGGGGCATTGATTGCTTTGCATTGTTGATCCAAGCAGCCGCCGGAAGCCAAGAAGGGCATAAGAGATACAGGCAGGGTTGTAATCTGGTGTTATATGACCAAGCGAGGTTAGACGGCCAGCCGACGAAGATGACAGCACTCAGGATCGAGGCGGCGAGCCAGGCACTGAGGACGGCTGCGCTGATTACTGATGTGGATTCTGCACAGGGACCCGACTCCCAGCCGTAGCATGACGATGGTACACAATACGAAGGCGGTACCGACAAAGACGCCTGCGATTGCAGTCTGTACTAAGCGCGGCACCGCCGTTCTGCCCGCCAGCCCAATGCAAGCTCGCATTTCCCCTTGGAAACTAGAATTTCCTTTCGGGTTTCCTACTGTGTGCGCGCCCGCCATCTGAGCATTTCCCGTCGCTCGGTCCTGTGCCCCAAGCCTCGTTTTGAATCGAGGCACGGTCGAGCGCCCTTTGGGGGAAAAATGTCGCAGAGCCAATAGCATCAGGGACGATATATTGGGCAGTTAGCGGAGGGTGTACAGACGCCGGAGCGGGCTTTGTGTGTGTGTGTGTGTGTATGTGTGCCTGCCTGGGAAAAAGAAGGGGCCAGTCAGATTGCGTCGAGACGGGGGCGCTTGGGCTGGTGTGATGCCAATAGACAAGCCAAGATGGTGTGGCCGAGATTGGCTTACCGTTCTTGGTCCGGGTGCCTGGTGTGATTTCTCAGACGGGCAAACGCGGGTAACTGGGCACGTACGGTACCTGTTCGCCTCTCCTTCGGGTCAGGCACCAGGTCAGAGTTTGGGACCTCTTGACATGATGACGGTGGCGCGGCACGCAAAAAATCCCCCCCTCGCCACGCACGTGTCGCCATGTAGCCACAGGTACACGCGGCCGCCCCGTGTCGCTGACTTTGCCTGCGCAGCGGGTCCCTGCAACCTGTGTGTACATACGAAGCAGATCCCTTTCCTACCGACGCATGATATTGCACGCTCCAGAAAAAGAAGGAAGATGTCAATAATGGAGAACAGCAGAGCGGAAATATGAAAAAAAAGGGGTTGACACGAGGGAGGGGACGTGGCCGTGTGTAGCCAATGGCGTTCCAGTTGCAGAAGTGGGGATGCTCGGTGCGGGCCCCAGAAGGATTGGCGTGGATTTTTTTTTTGGGCTTTTCTTTAGCATTTATTCCTCTTTTCTGGCGAGCTGGACGTTGGCTGTCGTCACCAGGTCATCAAACTGGCCAAATTGCCCTCACCCGACTGTTGTGGGGATGCTAAAATTCGCCTTTTTCTTATTCCTGCGAACCTTCTTCCCCTCTTCCATCCCGCGCCAGTCCGAGGCGGGATAGGAAGCATGAGAAGTGATGACAAAAGAGATAAAAAGGAACGTGCGGAGGATTCCGTAAGCATATATGCTGTAGGAAAGGAAGAAGTCGAAGAAGAAAAAAAAACTGGAGGGATGGTGCAAGCTTTGCTAGCTTAGCCAGCTACAGCTTTTCGCGCGACTCGCTTTTGCGCCTCGTTGCGGCCCCGGCGACTTCAATCGAATCGAGGTCAGCCAGCCAGCCAGCCAGCCAGCCAGCCAGCCAGCCAGCGCCAGTTCTTTTCTGCCTCGCATCGCCGTCATGACTATCGGGAGGGACACACGGACTCGTCTCTCTGGTCCCGTCCCCTCTTCGCTGACCCTTTCTCTTCCTCTCCTCTCCGCTATTCACGGCACTGCCGATTGCTGTCGACGACACCACATCCTGGCCGGGCATCATCAGCAGAATTAGCAGGCGCGCCAACCAAGCCCAACCAGGCAGTGGTGCGTCGCTGACCAACACAGCGGCCCTGTTGCTCCGGCAGCTGAGTACTGTGCACCCACCGAAGGGGGAAAGAAAAAGGCTCTCACTTCATTCTGGGAGGCCGACTGACTCCACTGCGCCATGCCACGTCTTGCTTTTCAGGCGGCATTGGTTCCGGGTCCAGATCCAGTGGCCAACGCATCGCATCACATCATCATGTACTTACTTAAGTATGTTGTGCTGTTGGTAGGAGAAGGGTGATGTATGGGCTTGGCCTGGCCGCATTTTCCCCCCTCCCTCTTCCACTTAGGGTCTGGGCAGATCAGTTCGTTCGCGGAACGTCGGACGTGCGAGCCTCCTTTGACCAAGGCAAGGCACTGACTGACACCTGCCCACCGGAAGGAGGCGCTGTGAGAGGCTCGTAGTGGCCACCGTCTTGGGCGTGGCACCGCCTGTCCAGAGTCATGTTCAGGAATCCCACGGACGGATTCTGTTCTGGCCATGATGTCCGCCACCTTTACGGAGGCTACTGCCCGTCAACGATTCGATTCACCTTTCCTATCTGGAGGCGAAGGAAAAGAAAGACGAGCCAAGCCCCGGAGATGGGCGAGAGGTGGGAACAGGTCTCAGTTCTGGCGTGCAACGATGTCCTCGACGCCGATGCTTGGAAAACCAGGCTGCGTCGGAACTCAAGGCATCAGATCTCGGGTGTGATCCAATTGTACGACGGATGCCCTCGTGAACAGATTCTCATGCAAAACTACCTGTCCAGAGCATCGGAAAGGGATCTTGGGAGCCCCGCCTTGTCTGACGGGAGGGGCATATTGTAGTCCGAACAAAGTGTACGTGGTTTGCATGCGGTGTTTTTTTTTTTTTTTTCGCACGGCACTTGAGCAAGCAAGTTAGTTGGCCTTCATGTTTCCTCCTCCTGACCACCCAACCAACAACGGAGCTCCCCCAGCCAACCAACTCGCGATCCTGTGCACTTTGCCACACACGGAGTCCGTCACGTCGTAGTAAGACCTGTCTGCGCCCGTCAGAAACAACAACCCTCTCGTCATCCAGAGCTAGAGAGCCACTTCTTCACATTCCATCAAACTTGTGTACGATATCGGTTAGAAAGCGAGCTGATTGACACGACACGTTTTACCCGCGTGCGTCATCAATGCGCAATGCCATCCGATACGACTCCCTTCGCTTTCCCAATCACTGCCCAATTTTCCATCCTTTCGTAACGCGCTCTGACGCGAAAAGTAATGAATGATGCAAAGGGAGGAGGAGAATTTGTCCAGCCCCCCCTATATGCTGATGCCCGCCCACCCAAGCGCGAGCTCAAACAATCAATTGCCCTCATCACGAACAGCCAGCAATTGTTTGATTCGCACATGCCGTAGACAATGGACCATTCACGTTTATTCTAGTCGCGCCCTTTCCCCGTCCGCCCCCCTCTCCACCCCCCTCCTCTCTTTATTGT
>JAPFUF010001061.1:0-14761 GCA_030780645.1 Aschersonia sp. MBC 508
CTCGTACCCGGGTGTCTCTGCTTTTGACAGCTGGCCTGCTCGGCGCCTTATCAGCCCTGTCTTGAGCAGCAGCCCACGCCAACGCCGAGCAGGATGGGTCGGGTGAGATAAGTAAAGTACCTAAGTATCTGGGCGCCTTGCCTGCCCTCAAGTCCTTCACACATCCAGATAATTTGCTAGTGCCGTCAACAGCCAGTCACGGCTCCACGTTTTCAGGTCCAATCAGCGGCGCGGCAACAACGAGCCACGAACATATGGCACCTGAATATGGGCATTTGGGAGAAGAGCCAGCACCGCTTCGAATGTCACCGGGAGCTTTGAATAGTCAGAGACGCGTCCATCAATACAAAGGCGTCCCAAACGAAGGGTCTTTATCAGGCGCGTCACGATAATAAACTACCAGTACCAAAAGATGCAGCGAACACACAACATGCAACAGCTTCTCCCCATGCATGCGGGGAGATTAGATCTGTCATGGCTTTGCCGTGACCATACGGTAGAGCAGTCGTTTGTCCTCATGCGGGTCCCGTGACTCCCTGACGCCTATGCACCCAAGGAATCACAACAGGGAGAGCACATGCCGTAGCGGCCTCAACAGGGTCCCCACCAAACCCCTTTCGGACCAAAAGTCGCGTCTCATCCTGTCCGTAGTGGGAGCTGCCGGTGTCGGTACCTGCGACGCAGCGCACTCCGAGCGGCAGTGTTTGTACCCCAGAAGCGTACCTGGATCTTGCCAATTTGGGGACGAAATGACCAGAGCATGTCTTTTGGGTCGACAACCATATCCCGAAATCAGCATCTCGTCGTTTGACTCCTTCCGAGCAGGAGCGTTCCAGCCAGTCCACCACCTGCACGACATTCAACGCGGACGCCTGATACGAAACACATTATCCTCCAGCAGCTTGCCTGCACCTATTTATCATCGCCGTTCCTCAACACGACCCCATCTTCCACTTCGCATCTTGCGAGCCGGCGTTTCTTTTCTTGCATCGGAGATGACATCTCGGCGTTGACAGCTTGAGGAGATTCCAATCCACGTAGCTCGCTGCGGCTGTCGTTTGCCGTCATGGAGGTTTCAGTTCCTCCTGTGCAAACTCCTGCTGCGGCCACCAACGGGGGAGGCGCGCCATCCCCTGCTTTCGCGACTATCGAGCCTGAGCGCGTTATTCAGCATGTCGCTGCCATTTGTCAAGTTGCTCTGGGAGCTACTCGAGAAGACCTCGAGCAGCCAGGCAACTTATTGTACAAGAGCGATTATTTGGAAACACTTTCCCGCTGCAACCGTTTTGCAAATGATACCCAGAACGTCCTGTACATTCAAAAGGACATAGCACATTCACCCAATAGCGAGAATGGAACGGACGCCTCCGGTGGGTGAACCTCCTTCTCTCCTCAGGTGCATGAGCTTCCAAACGCAAGGTTCCTGGCTGACATCTCCAATGTCTAGTTCCGTCATCGTTTCAATACTCTGTAACCACGGAGATTTCTTCGTCCACCACCACAGTAGCGTCATTAGTCTTGCTGAGGACGCCCCAGCCCATCGATCCGACCCGACCGCTGACATCCCAAATATTTATTACTAATTTACCCGGTCCTGCTTCTTTAAATGCCGCTGCAGGAGAGCAAGGCTCCATCCTCTCGCCATGGGAGGTTCTTCACGCTCAGGTTCACCATGCTTTGGTGCCCTACTTCGATGCCAACACCAAGAGCCAGCAGCTTGCGAATGGTTCACGGGGCCGGTCCGACGTCGATGCAAAGACGGGCATTCCTGTAACAAAAAAGCGACTCAATGATCTCGAGCTCAGCCTTCTGCACCTGCAGCAGAATGTTGATATCCCAGAGATTTCACTGACGTTTCATTCCATTGTCCAGAGTGCCGTAGACGATTCTGACTCGCGGCAGGCCAGGCCTTCGATGGAAGCAATCCCCCAAGACCTACTGCAAGACAGCTCTTTCCTCAACCAGCTCCAAGCCAACGTGAACACTTGGATCAAGTCGATCCAGGGAATCACCAAGATGACTAAGGACCCGTCTTCAAATACGAATCAGGAATTCAGTACGGCCAGTCAAGAGGTAAACTTTTGGCTTTCGATGGAGTCTGCTCTGGAAGGAATTGAGGGCCAACTGCGGAGCGACGGTGTTCTGTTGACCCTGGAAATACTCAAACATGCAAAGCGATTCCAAGCTACTGTCAGTTTCACCGCTGATACGGGACTGAAGGAAGCAATGGAAAAGACACAAAAGTACAATCAGCTGATGCGGGATTTTCCCATCGACGAGCTTCTCTCGGCTGCTTCACTGCCAAAGGTCCAAGATGCGATTTCACAAATATTCGGTCATCTGAATAAGAAATTGCGCATATGCCCTTATCCCATCCGGCGAGCTTTGCCTCTTGTCGAGGCCATTTCCGCTGATCTTGACGATGTGCTGCACCGGCTCCTGCCGGGAACGCAGCTGGTGAATCTTGACTACCAGCAATTCCGGGACCTGATGCGCACTTGCGACGGCATTTTTCGTACTTGGGAGGAAAACGTCAAGGAATTTACCAATGTCGCTCGCGAGGTTACCCGCCGAAGGAACGAAAAGTTCATCCCCATCAAGATCAACAAGAAACACTCTGAATTGGAATCAAGGATCAGGTATGTGAGTACTTTTCGCGACAATCACGAGCAGTTACAACGCACTATTGTCAATGTCCTTGGACCGAAGACCACTATCCCGGGCTTGACGGACGCGGCGGGGGCCAACGGCATCATTGTCGAGGAAATTGGCGATGTCGATGCCGTGGAGGAGGTCGAGCAGGCATGGGAAGCCCTGCAGAACGTGGATTTGCTCGACGTTACTGAACAGGGCAAAGAGGGATGGGTGCGTGCAGAGAATGTGTACAACGAGCGAACGACAAGAGTGGAAAATTCCATCATCGCACGACTCCGAGACCGCCTCGCCACTGCCAAGACCGCCAACGAAATGTTCAGAGTCTTTTCAAAATTTAATGCTCTCTTCGTTCGACCCAAGATCCGCGGCGCCATTCAAGAGTATCAGAATCAACTCATGGACCACGTCAAGCAGGCAATCAATGGGCTCCATGAACGATTCAAGCAGCAATACGGTCACTCCGAGGCTCACGCCATGGCGCAACTGCGTGACCTCCCTCCTGTATCTGGTGCCATCATCTGGGCGCGTCAAATCGAGCTACAACTTGACGGTTACATGCGCAAGGTGGAAGCTGTACTTGGACCTGACTGGACGCTCCACTCCGAGGGCCAAAAGTTGCAGGAGGAGAGCGCATTGTTCAAGCATAAGCTGAATACAAGCAGGATATATGAGGCGTGGCTCGCCGACGTCAGCAAGAGGAAAATCTCAATTTCTGGCCAGTTGTTCGACATTGCTCGCGTGCGATCTGCTGGGGGCATTTTTGAGCTCGGCGTCAATTTTGATTCCCAAATCATCACGCTATTCAAAGAGACTAGGAATCTGACCTGGCAATCATATTCTGTGCCCCATGCGGTCACCACGGTATCAAAGGACGCAAAAAGAGTGTACCCCTACGCCGTTAGTTTGATGGAGAGCGTGAGGACCCTGTCGCAGACCTTACGACAGATCTCTGCCATGGGCGAGGAGTCGGTTTTGCTGAATGGCTATCGAAACGAAGTTTATAAGCTGATCGTTGATGGTGTTCCCTTGCGTTGGGAGTCATTCATCAACTCTCATGAGCTGTTCCATGCGGACCAGCGACAACCACGGTCGATACTTCCCAGCGGCACAGAGTTCTCCCTCGCGAAGAGCAACGAAAGCAAACTTGGAATGTTCATCCGAGCTTTTGCAGCTGCGGTGTCTGTTTTGCAAAGCAAAACCGTATCGTTAGGCCACATTCACGCGATGGTCGAGCAGGCGCTCAAAGACATTGGCTGCTCTTCGTACGACGCAACAACATTGCAAGCTTGCCTGGACACCATCCAATCGGCCGTGGACCAGTTGAACCTGGAACAGTATGTCAATCTTGACTTTTGGGTGAAGAATCTGAACCACAGAATCAAGTCTGTTTTGTTGAACCGCCTGCACGGCGCAATCAACGCATGGATTGCTGCATTTGAAGCCGAAATTTCAGACGACAATCGACGAAGAAGTCGCGAAGCTGACGAGAGCATGACGAATGCGCCGGTCATGAGACGCATAGTCCTGGAATTAGCTATGCGAAACCAAGTCATCTATCTCGATCCTCCCCTCGAGTTCGCTCGAGGAAGCTGGTTCTTACAACTGCATGATTGGATTGGCATTGTGTGCAACTTGTATAAGATCAAGGCCGCTCGTTATCAGATGAGCTTGAGCATATCGGCTGCCGATGAGACTCGTTTTACCGACCTGCTCCCCGAATGTGCAGATATGTTACATCGGGTATATATCACGATTGAGAAGAAATTGCATGATATCGGCGCTTATGTTGACAAATGGCTCCAATTTCAATCTCTCTGGGATCTTCAATCTGAGCAGGTATACGACATGCTTGGTGATCATCTACCTCGTTGGCTCGAATGCCTGCAAGATATTAGAAGGGTTCGTACAACTTTTGACACGCAGGAGGTCAGCCGGAGTTTTGGCCACATTACAGTCGACTACGACCAGGTGCAGACAAAGGTGAACGCCAAATACGACCAGTGGCAGCACGAGATCTTGATCAAGTTTGCTGGCAGGCTCGGCAACCGCATGCGCGATGTCAACTCCGACATCGAAAAGGCGCGTCGGCAGCTTGAAGGGCAGAGTTCTGATACGTCATCAACTGCACAGGCTGTGCAGTTCATCACAGCCGTCCAGAGCTGCAAGCGCAACGTCAAGTTATGGGCTCCCGAAATTGACATGTTCCGGCAGGGCCAATCGACCTTGGTGCGGCAAAGATATCACTTCCCCAACGACTGGCTGCATATCGAGCAGATCGACAGCCAGTGGGAAGCCTTGAAGGAAATATTGGAAAAGAAGTCGCGTATCATGGAGGAGCAGTCTGATGCAATGCGAGCCAACATTATTGCACAGGACAAGCTCGTGAATAATCGCATCGCCGAAATCATCGTACAGTGGAATGAAGAAAAGCCCGTCTCTGGCACTACTCGACCAGATGTTGCATCAGCCACATTAAGCGCATTCGAAGCACGCATTGCCGGCTTACAGGACGACTTCCAGCAAGTGGTCAAGGCCAAAGAGGCCCTGGACATTCCTGTAGGGAGCGACAGTCTGCTTGACGGCACTCTCGAAGAAGTTCGAGACTTTCAGTCCGTCTGGTCCAACCTGTCCACGATATGGGCTAGTCTCAATGAGACCCGCGACATTCTCTGGACTGCTGTGCAGCCCCGCAAAATTCGATCCAAAATTGACGATCTCATCAAGAGCACCAAAGAAATGCCCAGCAGAATGAGACAGTACGCTGCGTTCGAGCATGTTCAGTCTATTCTGCGTGGCTTTCTGAAAGTCAACCCCATCTTGTCTGACCTTAAATCCGACGCGATGCGCGAGCGTCATTGGATCAAGGCCTACAAGCAAATCAAGCCACAGAAGCGATTCTCTCCCAGTTCCATGACTCTCGGCGACGTTTGGGACCTCAACCTCGTTGCTACCGAGGCCATTGTCAAGGACATCATTGCTCAAGCTCAGGGAGAAATGGCTCTGGAAGAGTTTTTGAAACAAGTGCGAGAAATTTGGCAGAATTACGCTCTAGATATGGTCAACTATCAGAACAAGTGCCGACTGATCCGAGGCTGGGACGATTTGTTCGCCAAATGCAGCGAAAATCTGAATTCCTTGCAAGCCATGAAGCACTCCCCTTACTACAAGGAGTTCGAGGAGGAGGCTGTCGCATGGGAAGACAAGTTGAACCGAGTCCATGTACTTTTTGATGTGTGGATCGATGTGCAGCGCCAATGGGTTTATCTTGAGGGCGTCTTCACCGGCAATGTGGACATCAAGCACCTCCTTCCTATCGAATCTGGCCGGTTTCAAAACATCAACAGCGAATTCCTTGCGATCATGAAAAAAGCAAATAAAACGCCATACGTGCTGGATGTCCTCCATATACCCAATGTGCAGAAGTCGCTGGAGCGACTGGCGGAGATGCTGAACAAGATCCAGAAAGCCTTGGGTGAGTATCTAGAGAAGGAAAGAGTCTCATTCCCGAGGTTCTACTTCGTTGGTGATGAGGACCTTCTGGAGATGATTGGCAATAGCAATGACGTCTTCCGCGTGGCGAAGCATTTCAAGAAGATGTTTGCCGGCTTGTCTGGCCTCGTTATGGAGGATGAGACCAAAATCTCTGGCTTCTCGTCGAAGGAAGACGAAGTAGTGAGGCTGAAGAAGGAGATCTCGCTGACAAAGACGCCACGCATCAATGACTGGCTCGCGCTCCTCGAGGACGGAATGAAGTCTACGCTTGCCGAGCTTCTTGCCGAGGCTGTGGACTGTTACACACCTATTTTCGAGGCCGACACCATTGTCAGTAGTTCTCTGACGCAGTTCATCGATGTCTTCCCTAGTCAGATTGTGGTGCTTGCCACACAGGTGGCATGGACGACGGCGGTCGACACCTCGCTAGCCTCTGGGGCTAAGACGTTGCAGATGTTGTACGACCGAGAGGTTCAAGTACTGCGTGTGCTTGCCCAGACGGTGCTCGGTGACTTGGGGCCTGTCCAGCGCAAAAAGTGTGAGCAAATGATTACAGAGTGCGTCCATCAGCGCGACGTCATTGAGAAACTGATAAAACACAATGCCGACTCTGCCGGTCATTATCTCTGGCAGTTACAGATGAGATATGTTTATGCTCCCGAGGGAAATTTCGTCGATCGTCTGCAGATCAAAATGGCCAATGCCAAACTTAGCTATGGCTTCGAATACTTAGGTGTGCCTGATCGCCTCGTCCGCACGCCCCTCACAGACCGTTGCTTCCTCACTTTGACGCAGGCTCTGTGCCAACGTCTTGGTGGTTCTCCTTATGGTCCAGCTGGAACCGGCAAAACAGAATCCGTCAAAGCTCTGGGCGTCCAATTGGGGAGATTCACTCTGGTCTTCTGCTGCGACGACACTTTTGATTTTCAAGCTATGGGGAGAATCTTTCTGGGGATTTGCCAAGTTGGAGCTTGGGGCTGCTTTGACGAGTTCAACCGGCTCGAAGAGAGGATCTTATCGGCTGTGTCTCAACAGATACAAAATATTCAACTGGGGTTGAAGCAAGGTGCGGAGGACGGCGCTTCGCGGATTGAACTTGTCGGCCGTCAACTGAGCGTGAATGCGAACACGGGTATCTTCATCACGATGAATCCCGGTTATGCCGGGCGATCTAACTTACCTGACAATCTCAAGAAGCTATTCCGCAGTGTAGCCATGTCTAAGCCAGATAAGGAGTTGATTGCCGAGGTAATGCTCTATTCACAAGGTTTCAATCAGGCAAAGCAGCTTTCCAAACAAACAGTCCCATTTTTTGACCAATGCTCGGGGAAGCTCTCGAAACAGGCGCACTATGACTTTGGTCTGCGAGCCCTGAAGAGTGTGCTAGTGAGCTCTGGTGGCCTGAAACGAGCTCGTCTGACCGAGGGCGACCTCGTTATGGGAGAAGCTGTCGAGCCCGAGATCATCGTTCAAAGCATCCGGGAGACCATTGCACCAAAATTGATCAAAGCGGATGTGGATATTCTGGCTGACATAGAGAGGGACTGCTTTCCTGGCATTGAATATGTTCCTGCTAATCTCAAGGATTTGGAAGAAGCTATACGAAGCCTCGCTGCCGAACGTCATTTCGTGGTCACTGAACTTTGGATGACGAAAGTCCTGCAGTTGTACCAAATCCAAAAAATCCACCATGGTGTCATGATGGTTGGCAATTCGGGAACCGGCAAATCGGCTGCATGGAGGCTTCTTCTGGACGCACTTCAGAAAGTTGAGAGTGTGGAAGGCGTTTCCCACGTCATTGACTCGAAAGTCATGTCCAAGGAGTCTTTGTACGGCAGTCTGGACCCGACCACCCGCGAATGGACGGACGGACTATTTACCAGTATCCTCCGCAAGATTGTTGACAATCTACGTGGGGAAGATTCCAAACGGCATTGGATTGTCTTCGATGGCGATGTTGATCCCGAATGGGTCGAAAACCTGAACAGTGTTCTGGACGACAACAAGCTACTGACCTTGCCGAATGGCGAGCGTCTCAACCTCCCTCTCAACGTTCGAATCATGTTCGAGGTTGAGAACTTGCGATACGCTACCCTTGCGACCGTCAGTCGTTGTGGTATGGTTTGGTTGAGTGAAGACACCGTGTCCCCAGACATGATGGTGACGAATTACTTGGAGACTCTTCGAAATGCTGCTTTTGAGGATCTGGACGAGGATAGTGTTGCTACTGGCCAAACCCCCGCCAAGATGCTCGCGGTGCAAGCCGAGATTGCAGACCTGCTCAATGTTTACATGTCGTCTGAGAACTTTGTCAACCAAGCTCTCGAACAGGCGGCAAAGTACAACCACATCATGGAGTTTACGATTGCGCGCGTGCTCAGCACGCTCTTCTCGTTACTTAATAAAGCAGCCCGGGATGTAATCGAGTACAACGGGCACCACCCTGATTTTCCGTTGGAGAATGAACAGGTGGAAGCTTTCATTTCTAAGAAGCTACTTCTTGCCTTGGTCTGGGCCCTCACTGGCGACTGCCCATTGAACGATCGAAAAGCCTTTGGCGACGATTTGTGCGCGCTGGCCAGCTTCGGATCGCCTCCGCTAAATAGCAACAGCTCTCTTATTGATTACGACATCAGTCTGCCCAAGGCAGAATGGACTTCATGGCAGAATCAGGTCCCGGCAATCGAAGTCAACACTCACTCGATCATCCAGACTGACGTAGTTATCCCAACACTGGACACTGTTCGCCACGAGGATGTTCTTTACTCCTGGCTAGCTGAACACAAACCTCTTCTGCTTTGCGGCCCCCCCGGCTCTGGTAAAACTATGACCCTCTTCAGTGCTCTCAGAAAATTGCCGAACATGGAAGTGGTTGGGCTCAACTTTTCTAGCGCCACTACTCCTGACCTCCTCATAAAAACATTTGAGCAATACTGTGAGTATAAAAAGACGCTGAATGGGGTCATGCTATCTCCCACTCAAATCGGACGATGGCTCGTCGTCTTTTGTGATGAAATCAATCTCCCCGCACCCGACAATTATGGAACGCAAAGAGCCATCTCTTTCCTGCGCCAGCTGGTAGAGCATAATGGCTTCTGGCGCACTTCCGACAAATCATGGGTCACCCTTGATCGGATACAATTTGTTGGTGCTTGTAACCCGCCCACCGACGCTGGTCGTACCCCTCTTGGTGCGAGATTCCTGCGTCATGCGCCGCTCATCATGGTTGACTATCCCGGACAACTGTCTCTCAACCAGATATACGGCACATTCAATACCGCTGTCCTCAAAATCATCCCCTCACTCCGCGGGTACGCCGACGCACTGACCCAGGCCATGGTTCGATTTTATTTGGAGTCTCAACAAAGATTCACCCCGGCAATACAACCGCACTACGTTTACAGTCCGCGTGAGCTGACCCGCTGGGTCCGAGGTGTCTACGAAGCTATTAAGCCTCTGGAAAGCCTGACAGTCGAGGGTCTGGTCCGGGTATGGGCCCACGAAGCCCTCCGCTTGTTCCAGGACCGCCTCGTCGCAGAGGACGAGAGGAAGTG
This sequence comes from Aschersonia sp. MBC 508, assembly GCA_030780645.1. Lineage (NCBI taxonomy): Eukaryota > Fungi > Ascomycota > Sordariomycetes > Hypocreales > Clavicipitaceae > Aschersonia > Aschersonia sp. MBC 508. The sequence continues at coordinate 9,702 of JAPFUF010001061.1, forward strand.
GACCGATGAGGCAGTGCGCCGCATTGCGCTGGAATACTTTCCAAACATTGACGAAGAGCAGGCGCTTGGCGGGCCGATACTCTTCTCAAACTGGCTTTCAAAGAACTACGTCCCGGTCGATCGCGAGGAGCTTCGAGAGTTTGTCAAGGCCAGACTCAGAACCTTTTGCGAGGAGGAGGTAGACGTCCCTCTCATCCTCTTCAATGATGTCCTCGAGCACGTACTGCGTATAGACCGGGTCTTCAGACAACCACAGGGTCACCTTATTCTCATTGGAGTCAGCGGTAGCGGCAAAACCACACTCTCTCGGTTTGTTGCCTGGATGAATGGTCTGAAGGTGTTCCAAATCAAGGTACACAGTAAATACTCTGGTGAGGACTTTGACGAAGATTTGCGCGACGTGCTGCGCCGATGCGGCTGCAAGGGTGAGAAGATCTGCTTCATCATGGATGAAGCCAACGTTCTGGACTCTGGCTTCTTGGAGCGCATGAACACACTGCTCGCTAACGCAGAGGTTCCTGGCTTGTTCGAGGGCGACGAATACGCTGCTCTGATGACCGCCTGTAAAGAAGGGGCGCAGCGTCAGAATTTGCATTTGGATTCTCCCGAAGAATTGTACAAGTGGTTTACTCAGCAGATCGTCAACAATCTTCATGTCGTATTCACAATGAACCCACCGGAGGATGGGCTCTCGTCCAAAGCCGCGACAAGTCCTGCCTTGTTCAACAGATGCGTTCTCAATTGGTTTGGGGATTGGTCGGATCAGGCCCTGTTCCAGGTAGGCCACGAACTGACCCATTCTGTCGATCTCGATCGAGGCACGTTCCTGGCACCGGACACCATTCCCGTCGCCTATCGCGCCCTGACACTGCCACCATCACATCGTGAAGCGGTTGTCAACTCCATGGTATACGTCCATTATTCGCTCCAACGATACAACGAGAAACTGCACAGACAACAGAAGAAGATAACCTTTCTCACGCCCCGGCATTTTTTGGATTTTGTCAGCCAATATGTGAGACTGTACAATGAAAAACGGGAAGACCTTGAGGAGCAGCAGCGACATTTAAATGTCGGTCTTGAGAAGCTAAGAGACACGGTGGACAAAGTACGAGACTTACGTGTTAGCCTTGCGGACAAGAAGACCCAGCTCGAGCAAAAGGATGCAGAAGCAAATGAGAAGTTGCAACGCATGGTAGCAGACCAGAGGGAAGCTGAACAGAGGAAAAACACCTCTTTGGAGATCCAGGCAGCACTGGAGAAGCAAGAGGCGGAAGTGGCCAAGAGGAAGAACGTAGTGTTGGAGGACTTGGCCAAGGCCGAGCCTGCTGTGGAAGAAGCCAAGGCCAGTGTCAGCAACATCAAGAGACAGCACCTTACTGAGGTGCGATCCATGGGCAATCCGCCTTCTGGCGTTCGACTCGCCCTTGACGCGGTGTGCACTCTACTGGGACACAAGATCAACGACTGGAAAGCTGTTCAGGCTGTCGTGCGAAGGGATGACTTCATCGCCAGCATCATCATGTTTGACAATGCGAGGCAGATGACGAAATCTCTGAGACACAAGATGCGGAATGACTTCTTGTCCAACCCCGAATTCACATTTGAGAAGGTGAATCGCGCTTCAAAGGCATGTGGCCCCCTTGTGCAGTGGGTAGCCGCACAGGTCAACTATTCAGACATTCTGGATCGTGTAGGGCCTCTCAAAGAGGAAGTCACTCAGCTCGAAGATCAGGCGCTGCAAACCAAAGCGGAGGCAAAGGCGGTCGAAAACAATATCGCCGAGCTCGAATCCAGCATCAACACGTACAAGACGGAGTACGCAGCACTCATCAGCGAGACGCAGGCGATCAAGTCTGAAATGTCAAAGGTTCAGTTCAAGGTTGAGCGCAGCGTCAGGTTGTTGGACAGTCTCTCATCCGAAAGGATTCGTTGGGAAGAAGCAAGCAAGTCATTCGAGACGCAGATCAGCACTCTCGTCGGCGACGTTCTCGTAGCTTCTGCTTTCTTGGCATACAGTGGCTTGTACGACCAAACCTTCCGCAAGTCAATGATGGATGACTGGTGCCACCAGCTTCATCTTTCCGGAATAGAGTACAAGTCCCCCAATCCGGTCACTGAATATCTTTCCACTGCGGACGAGCGTCTGGGCTGGCAAGCAAACAGTCTCCCGGTCGATGACCTGTGCACCGAGAACGCAATCATACTCAAGCGGTTCAATCGTTATCCCCTCATCATTGATCCATCCGGACGAGTCACTGAATTCCTACAGCGAGAGTGCAGAGACAGGAAGCTGACCGTGACAAGTTTCCTGGACGACTCGTTTACGAAGCAATTGGAGAGTTCACTGCGTTTTGGCAACCCGATCCTCATACAGGACGCTGAACACCTGGATCCCATTCTCAATCATGTCTTGAACAAAGAATATCAGCGCACCGGTGGACGTGTGCTCATTCAGCTCGGCAAGCAGGAGATAGACTTTTCGCCCGCATTCAAACTCTATTTGTCTACTCGCGACCCTTCCGCACAGTTCGCCCCAGATATTTGCAGCAGGACTACGTTTGTCAACTTTACGGTGACCAAAGGTTCCCTGCAGACGCAGTCATTGAACGACGTACTCAAGTCGGAGCGGCCTGATGTGGACGAGCGACGCACAAATCTTATCAAGCTCCAGGGAGAATTCAAAATCCACCTACGTCAGCTTGAGAAGCAGCTTCTGCAAGCCCTCAACGCATCGCGCGGCAATATTCTCGACGACGACAACGTGATCGAGACACTGGAGAGGCTCAAGACCGAGGCGGCTGACATCTCTGCTAAGATGAGTAACACGGAAGGTGTGATGGCCGAGGTCGAGGAGATTACCCAGCAGTACGGTGTCATTGCTAGCTCGTGTAGCGCCGTGTTCGCAGTACTCGACCAGCTTCATTTCCTGAACCATTTCTACCAGTTTTCCCTCCGATACTTTCTGGATATTTTCCAATCAGTGCTCCATGATAACAAGCGCCTCGCTAGCGAAATGGACCACAACGCTCGGCGCGACATCATCGTTAAGGACTTGTTTGTCAACACATTCAAGCGAACTGCTCTCGGGCTGCTCCAGAAAGACCGCATCACGCTGGGAATGCTTCTTGCGCAGGCGTCTCCATTCAAGATGGACAAGTCTCTGATTGACATTGTGCTGGACAAGCGCGTCGAGGGCAAGGATCTTTCTACAACGCCCGAGCTCACGAACGAGACCTTGATAGAGGCTAAAAAGCTGGGTGCATTGAAGGAAAGACTCGATGGCGTCGCCAGCAAGGACTGGGACAGGTTCTTTTCCGAGGAACTCGCAGAGACAGTTGTTCCGCGCATATGGGACGATAACGCAAGTCCAATCGACCAGTCACTGCTTTCCTTGCTGCTAATTAAGCTTTTCCGCCTGGATCGGTTTGTGCCTGCCGCTGAGCAATTTGTCGGCAGTGTCTTTGGCAGCGAAATCTTTGAGTTCGTCGAAGATTTGGGGGAGACTGTCAGCCGCGTCTCAGCCACACTCCCCATTGCTCTGGTGTCCAGCCCTGGGTTCGACGCCAGCTACAAGGTGGACAACCTCGTGGAGAGATTGAAGGTCAGGTGCACGAATATAGCCATGGGCTCTGATGAAGGGTTGGCCAGTGCGGATAAAGCCATTAGCAACGCGGCGCAGAACGGATCCTGGGTTCTGGTCAAGAACGTGCACCTGGCGCCCACGTGGCTACAGAGTCTGGAGAAGCGCATGGATGCGTTGAGCGCCCACAAGGACTTCAAGCTATTCCTGTCGATGGAGTCGAGCCCCAAGATCCCCGTCAATCTTTTGCGCGCGTCCCGCGTCCTCATGTATGAGCAGCCCGCCGGGATTCGGGCGAATATGAAGGATTCCTTGTCGTCAGTGTCCACTCGGGCCACAAAGAGCCCGGTGGAGAGGACGAGACTGTATCTTCTCATTTCCTTCTTGCATGCCGTTGCGCAGGAACGACTCCGCTACGCCCCTAATCTCGGGTGGAAAGGTTTCTGGGAATTCAATGACAGCGACGTAAGTTCCCAGCTACGGGCGGTGTACAAGGCCTCTCTTCTCTTTTCTTTTCTCCCTTGATTCTTCCCAAAAAAAAAAAAACTCTTGATCAAGCTGACCTCTTTACGACAGTACGAATGCTCGGCGTTTATTGTCGACACCTGGCTGGACAGCGTGGCCGGGAACAGGACCAATATTGCTCCACAGAACATGCCGTGGGAGATGATACGCTACTTGGTAACTGAGACATACGGAGGGAAAATTGACGATGAAGGAGATTTCAAGTTGCTCGGTCAGCTCGTTGCTTCCATTCTCACGCCTGAAGCATACGAAGTCGAGCACAAGCTTGTGGACGGCCCGGACGGTGGGCTGCACGTTCCTTCTGGCACGAGCTTGCAAGACTTTCTGGCATGGATCCATGGCCTGCCCGAGCGTGAGCCCCCAGCCTACTTGGGCCTGCCTGCGAATGCCGAAAAGTTGCTTCTCGTTGGTCTCGGCCGCAGCTTGATGACCGACCTGAAAAGAGTGACGGATCTCCTCGATCAGGGAGAAAACCTAGTGACTGACTCTTGAAGTGAAGTGGGCAATGAAGTGCGTGGGATAGACGGCTGAAGACGGGCTGTCCTGATTGTGCGTGGCACGGCTGGGGATATTTTGTGCTCTGTACCTGGCGCATGGAGCAAAATCATGTATTTGATAATTGTAAAGTTTGTTCGAAGCTACAGATACCCCGGAGGCATGAATCGGATAATTTGCAAAGACAGAGAACAGCTCTGATGCAAGCGAACCTCTTGACTCTCTTGCTTTTTCCTTCTTTCTCTCCCTCTCTTTTTTTTTTCTCTCTTTTTTTCTTCTCGAGGGGCAAAGCCAACGGCTCGGAGTTATGGACGCTGCATGACTGGATGGAAAGAGTAACGATCTGCAAAGCACTGGGTGACGAAAGAGGCGCGGTGGGGGGGATATGGCAATGCGAGACACGCCGTGGCCAGTCCTGCCTGAGACAGCATTAGCAAAGAAAAAAAAAAAAAACTTG
>JAPFUF010001064.1:0-22951 GCA_030780645.1 Aschersonia sp. MBC 508
TTGCAAGGCTTCCCACGGATTGCCTCAGGATCTAAAGACGGCAAGATGAAGATTTGGGATCCTAGCAGTGGAAAATGCCTGAAGAAAATGAAGGCTGACGATCAATCGGTCCGCAACGTAGCGTACTCGAATCACTGGGAGCTCGTTACCTCGACCATGTGGGACATGCCTGTCAAAACCTGGAACGTCGAGAACGATTCACTGACGCTCTACTCCACCGCCGACGGTTCCGGTCTTATTACGACGCCACTGACCTGCGATTCTGCCTGTCCGGCGATACAGTGGCGATGATGACTGTTTTCCTCACGGAACAGAAGTTGCACCGGTCTTTGGTGATGCCGAAGCTGACCTCCGTTTGGAAGACTCATGGATCGTGTATCATTCGAAAAGGATATTGTGGCTGCCGCCAGAGCGACGTTCTCAGCATCACGCCGTGACTGCCAACATGATTGCTTTAGGCCTCACAGATGGCACGTTGTTGATTCATCATCTGAATGCCGCCGACTATGCAGGCCAGATTTGAGGGTCTCTGGCTCGGTGGCATTGTAGCAGGTGTTTCACCGTGCAGCCGTGCAGAGCAGAACAGTCATATGAATTCTGTTCAGTTAGTTGCCAAGCATGTTTGTACCGCTCTCTCCGGAAGTAGAGGCCTACGAGGGTATATAGAACTGAGCGATGGAGATAACATCACTGTTAATAGCTTAAGGAGATGAAGATTTCTCCAGGACTTACGAAACGCGCAGCATTTGGAAAATGTCGAGGGTCAGAGTCCTTGGAACCCGCAGCCTCTTCAGTTTTGGACCCTTTAGATGCGACAAAGGTCTGGATAAGTAGCCACCTCACTCTGACATGGACTCGAAAACGTCGCATTCGTTAGGCCAGTCTACGCAAAATCACGAGCGCCCTGCTGCTCTGTGTTACGCCCGTGAACGTGGCTCAATCCGGCCTCGCAATGGCCAACGCACAGCAAACGCTGCACGGATTCTCTGGTAAACAGGCCATGTTGGCCAGCGCAATCGCGTGCCGCAGAAACATCATGCTAGGCCGCTGCCTATCCTTTGCGCTTTAATTGCCCGACGTGGGCAGATGTTGGGCATGTAAGCGGCCAATTGCTCACTACCAAGACAAAGTCAATGTGCATGCAGACGGCCGTAAACGCCATCATTGCAGTGGTGCTTTCACGGTCTGACCGCGCAGCTGGGAGAAGCCTCTGGCATGCCCACAGCCATGCTACGTGGAGTTTCAACAATCACTGGGGCAGCGCTGGAGAACGGGCAAGACGGGCTTGCACAGCGCTTGCCTGCACTATGGCTAAACTAGGTTTACCACGGCATGGTCGCGGCTCAGTCCCGCTCTAAGCAGCCAATCGAGATCATTTCATCGAGTTATCAACCTTGATGTGAATCACTGCAAATGATTGCATCTTGTGTATCTAGTCAGGTCAGCTCGGATTGCGATTTGATGCCCTTAATTTACCAGAGCTGCTATTGTCCGTGAGCAAAGACGACAAGGATAACGGCAGTGCTTCGGGCGCAGGTAAACCCCAGCAGGGCCGCTAGAGGCAAATCAGCCGCCGTGGCATATCCAATGCGATCTGGGTACACAACTCGTTATCAGCAAAGGAGACAAAGTTTAACATGATGACAACGTTTCGAGCGCAGCCTCGCCTCTTTGGGATCCAGTATTGTCTCTACGTGTGCGTGCGACGGCTAGCATTTGAGCGAGACGAGAGGTCCAAAGAAGCGTCGCTAGTGACGGAACGAGCCGTCCCAACGGTTTCGCGGACACGCTTGCGGAATAGCGGGATGGTGGTGGTGGGGATCTTGACACTAGCCCGAAACGAGACAGCCCTAAGTTAACCTATACTTTACGATTGGCAAGAGGCCAAGTGTAAAACCGGACCGCGATTCTTTGCAAAAGCAAATGGGCAAAGTTAAAGTCCAAAGGACCCTACGTAAAATCCGACGAGGCCTGAATTTTGAAAAATAATGGATCGAGCAAGTAGCGACTCACTCACGTTGAAATGCAAGAGAATCGCTTAACTTGTCAGCATTGTGGTCTAGGCCTTACAAAAAGTGGGCAGTGAAACGGTTCTTGGCAAATTCCGCCTTGTCGTCAATTATTGGACATTCACGTTAAGCGACGATATATCATCAGGGATAGCGTATCATCTCTAAGCGCGTGCCGCTTGCCGAGCTCCAGTGAAAAATTTTCCCGTCTTCTAGCGATGCGTAGGGCTATCAGAAGAGTCGTTCGAAACCATTTGTGACAAGTCACGATGGCTACGAATTTACGTCTCGAAAAAAAATTGTAAGCTAAGTGTCAATACCTAGGCCAATTCTGTAGGCTAAGATGACAATCCAGGTCACTCGTCCCTCATCCTTGTTTTACTCCGTTGATCAGTGCGATTGCTCCGCTCTCAGTGCCATCTTATATTTCTGTATTTCGAGCTCTCTGCATCGCAGATGTTTATGAGAAGCTCGAGAGTATCTACAAGTTTGAGAGGGAGAGGGACTCAACGCCCAAGCCGAGGTCATCACTGAGGACTGCAGATCCTAGAATAGCCGCCTATTGACCCTTGTGCTTTGGCTTAGAGGTAGGTTTCCCTTTTCCGTGAGTTGCCGGATCATTGCCTCCGGTGGCAGGTCCCTCGGTAGATGGAGTCGGGTTCCTGTTTTTCCTCAACTTGTTGAGCCTCAAAGTGTTCACCGGCGGCAGGCCATCGGCTTCAAGGTCTTGCCCCTCGGCACCGGGACTTGACTGTCCCTTCTGCCTCAACCTGTTGAGTCTCTCAATGTTTACTGGCGGTAGCCCGTCTGCTTCCAGATCCTGCCCTTCAGCAGGTGATCCCTCGGGAAGGGCCTTTTCGGGATCCTTGGAAGTCTGCTTGGCGGGTGTGCCTGACGCTCCTGGTTGGTTTGATGAGTTTTGCGCCGATGAAGTCTTCTTGCCCTTGCTTTGCTTCACTGCATCTTTTATGTCCGAGGCTTTGGCATGTGTTTGGGTGATTGTGAGCTTTTTTCCATCCCTCAGCTGCCTCCAGTTGAATGGTTCTTCTGTAGGGTCACTGTTGACTTTGTCATCGGTCAGAACGCTAAAACCCTGGACCAATCTGTTACATCCCCATTCAGACTATAAAATGGCCGTTAACATTTGTCGTCTTGACTATTTTTGAAGTGAAAGATAAACTTACCCCCTCTCCACACGGAGCTAGAATCTTGTAAACATCCCCTGATTTCGTGATTGCAACGATTCGGGCGTCCTTGCCCAGCTTAGCGGCATCGACATTGCTACGGTAGTAGGTCTCGAGGGCCATGACCTCACCACACCGGCCTTTGTTCTTATGTTGTTCCTGGCCATTCTGCTTATCGTCGGCGCAGGCATCTAGGTCCTCCTTTGTTGCTGCGTCCAGTTCAAGAAGCTCTCCCTTCTTCACCGATGAGGCAAAAAATATTTGATTGCCGACGATGAGTGTAGTCATGACATTTGGCTTTTTAGCGCTTCCCCATTTATATTCGTCTTTCCCGTACATATATTCCATCTCCCGGAATGCGTCTACGGCGAGACTTTTGAACTGCCTGTCGGAGATTTGTGGCGCTTCAACAAACTTGAGATGACTCGAGAAGAAAATAGGGCCTTGCAAATATAATGGATAGTCAACGCGAACCTTAAGACTATCTTCTGGCGGGGGTCGCTCATCCTCTCTCGTGGGGAGAGCCTGACCAAAGGCCAAGAGGAGAGCAAGAATGCCCCATAGGAGACGTGTGAACTTGTACGACTCCATGCCCTACAAGGAAGCTCGCTTCTTCTCTGAAGAGACAAAAGTCCGCAAGTCTAGTTAGCACAAGTGAATGCACGGGTCATCACGCAGACCAAGAAGGGTACTCACGGATATACCTTCAGATCAGCGCAGATGGAAATCACGCTGTTCCGCTCAGCTGAGGGTAAAGAGAGAGAGTGAGCGATGTCTCAACAGTACCGACGGTTCTGAAAGGTAAATTTTCGAGAGTTGCAGGGCGATACTCGCCTTAAATGTTATTTGGGAAGATAGTGATAGTCGAAAGGACATGTCTTCATGCACATGCAGACCCCGATCCAGCTGTCTTGTTCGCTTTCATTCGTCATCACCTCAAATGGAGGACCTCGCCAGCAGCGATTCAGGTGATTGATTGTTCTTGTTTCACAATTCTCTAGACTTGGGCCTCTCACGCTACTTCCTACCTCGTATACGGCAATGATACGAGACAGCCTGGCAAGGCTGCCCCTCAATTTACTTTGCTCCGCGCCGAACAGCGAGGCCGGAAAGCGAGCCATACAAGCATGTCCAAGCCACGTCGCTCATGTTGAGCGAAATGGCCAACCAACCGAAATGCGATTCCGAATCGTAACATGGTGGACAAGTGCCGGCTTCCACATCGGACTTTGCTTCATCTTCGACCAGGCCAGGATAAGCCTGGCTGCGAGAGCACGTGGTGGATACCAGGTGGCTTGTCTGGCACCAGATAGCTGCTTTACAAGCCTATGCTTCGATTCTCGACGCGTGGATGATGACGAGAACTTGTCCGAGATAAGGTGCCAGATGATTTTAAACCCGATCGACCGACCGACCGACCGAGTCATGAAGCGCTTCACTGTCTGCGGCCCGGCGGCATGGAGTAATGCGGAGTGTGAGGATATATCCACGGAAATAAACTCAATTATGCTCATTTCAAGTAGACGAGTGCCCGCCCGAGTCAAGAAGCGCTCGATATAGTCTCCCACCCGGATCCCCGAACGTAAATCAATTTTCGGGATCACCATCGGAAAATGATTCGCGGCAAGGAACATCCTTGATGCCTCTCCGACCCGGCGGTTCGGAATAAGGATTACCGACGGGGATAAGCTCGCCATGCTCGAGTCAAGTAGCGCGTCCCGACTTTTGAGCAGAGAATACTCAATAATTCGGACTAGCTTTAATTGCATAACCGCAATTGCACGTGTCGCATGGGAAATGTGCTCTTGCCGCGTTGACATTATATTCCCGAATGGCTCAGCCGATCCACGCATACAGCCAAGCTCCCGCGCCCACCGCGCACCATATTCATTGGCCGCGTAGGTCTTGGCGGCCGGCCGCCCCAATGCTGTTGTAATTATATCATGCTTTGGCGGCATTGGGGACAAGCACGTGTATGCGCGAGCCAGCCACGCCGACCGATCCTGGTGAGAATCCGGAGACGGCGCTAAATCGGATACATGCCAGCCAGCATATATGCACAGCCGGGGGGCGTTTTAGATATCACTTTGCCGTATTGATTTTGCATGTGCCTGATTTTCTAGAGTATGTCACATGGAAGGACCCCCATAAGCTTATTTTATCCGTGACGAGTAAACCCCCTCTCTCCCACTTGCTCGGCAATGGGGCCGGTTCATCCAGTCCTTGATGGACCCATCATACGAGCATGGGTGGTCGGTCTTGACCACAGGGCCTCGGAAAAAAAGGCTCGTCCGAGGAAACAAAGGGAAATGTTCTGCCTTTTGGAATTGGGTCTGCAAACAACTACCATAAGTCCTGGTGGGACTGAAGTGAACATGATGCGGATGAGCATGGCAATTGATACAGACTCTCAAGATTATGAAATACCAAAGTGTCACGCAACTCAAGAACATGGCAGGAGACAGGGGTAAGTCGCTCGTGGCTTGCAACACTGACTCTTCTTCGCATTGGATTCTCTTCTTCCCTTTTCTTCACGCGACTTCTTGCAGATGAGTCGCGAAGACTTGATGACGCATGTGCATTTTTGTTGGGTCATCCCCGCCCCGTAGGCTCCGTAGAGCCGATATCTGCGACTTGATCGTGCGTGGTGAATTTATCTCGTTATGCAGAGCTTTCTCGAGTCAAACTTACTGCAATGCTTCGTATCGGAAATAGAACATCGGACGATCCTCAGCAAAGGTTCGGAATCGATCGTGTACGAGCATTTGCGCACATCCATGTATGCTTGTATACTCCAAACTTCCTACTAATTACATCATCTTGGAATCATTTCGGTACGAGTAGAGTTCGTCTGAAGGCGCGGCGTGACGCTTTACAGTATTTATATCAACGTTTGTCCCATTAGGAATGCCTGCAAGTCACGACGGTTCTCTACACCCACACACTCTCGGGTTGCTTCTCTTCCTTCAAGGCTTCTAGTCTTATCCTGTCCTTTCAGTAAACACTTTTCCCACTTCCGTTCCGTCATGATGGCTCGCGCACTGCTTGTGTCGGGACTGTTCTTTGCTGCGGCACAGGCTCAGGACCCTTCTTCCAACTCCCTTGGCCTCGACTTGGGCAAATATATTTCTCAGCAACCCTTGGTCCAAAATGATCTGCAAGAGGTCAAAGGACTTATCGGAAAAGCCCGTCCTTATTCGGAAGGCTCTCTGGAAAAATTTGACAAGGCTCTCCCGGATGTCCCGAAAAATCTACGCAAATGCTACAGGGTGCGCAACACCATGGAGGACAAGAACTTCCGGGAATCTTATGAGATCATTGCCAATCCCGACACCCCGGCTTATTCGAGCAATGACCAGAGTATGAAGTTGAGTATCTCCAAATCCGTGGCGAAGATCGCGACCCAGAGACTTGGATGGAGCGTGGAAGATTCCTCCGAATCAGGTCGCTCAGTCACGGCGGGAGCTTCAGCGGGGGGTTCGATCGGTGTTGCCGACGTCTCATTCAATTTGGATGCAACCATCTACGACAATCAGAGATACACGAGCGGCTTGAACGGAGATTCTACCGATACCTTTGAAGAGAGAAAGGACTCTGCACTTGAGTGGACCTGCCCCGCAAATAGCAGATGCCAAGTTGTCACCTGGACTTATGTTCGGAAGATTGCGGGAGAATGTCACTTCACGGTAGCTGCCGACGATGCTTGTCTTGCCCAAAACCCGGTGAAGGAACCGTACAACCCCCCTCCCGCGCCAAAAGAAAAAGGAATGTGGGAGCAAATCGGCATTTGGCTTATGGAGAACGCACCCCGCAACAAAGCCACCAGTCTCGGGAGAAGGGCTGTGCCGACTGGCACGTGGAAGGACACAAACATCAGGGGAAATTGCTCATTCGCGTACGTGCTGCGCTACAAATCCAATACGCAGGAAGACAAGCCCACCGGGAAGCCATACAGGGCTCAGTCCCTCATCTCCACAAAGGCCGCCAAGCCAGAGCAACAGACGACCGGCGAGTCCAAAGGAGCCAACGTCCCCAAGGCAGTTCAATGGGTCGGAGAAGGAGACAAAGCGGCGTGCAAGCTGGCGCAAGACGGCTGGTTCTGGCAGCCCGGTCAGTGGTTCTTCAGATCGAAGCAAGCCGGCGGGAAGGGAAGATGGGTGCAGCTCCCACACTGGCCCAAGCCCGAGGGCCACGGCGAGAAGTGCTCTACGGCTGCTGGGTCCCTGCCAAAAGGCGCCGAGTTCGATGAGAACGATTCGGCGCCTCTTGAAGCACGTGCTGAGCAGGGGGTTGCTAAAATGGAGATGATCATCAACGAGATGCCAAAGTTTATTGAGGAACTCAAAAAGACGGGCGGGACAGGGTTCGTGGGCAACGACAAATTGTAGGTGATGATGGCGGACTGATCGGATCCAACATTGCTATTGATCAATTTATCTTTTAAGAGAGCGCGACCAATCACTTTCGTGTTTACAAAAGACTGAGACATTCTGATGCACAATGCTTTCAGACGTCGGCACCTCACATTATCTACCAATGACTCATCAGGCTCGGACGTGATGACCATGCAGATCAGAGAATCTGTCCACTCGATGCTGGATTCAGCACGTGTGAGTGATTCTTAGTTTGCCGTCTCCGCAGGTGCTTGGTCTTGTGCACATTTAAACAAAGTATCAAATCAGGACCCACAACGATGAGTGCCAAGTGCCACGTCAAAAAGGCCGATTTTGACCTCCATCTCGTTCATTCTCTGTCCCCGTCTTCGGAGGATGCAAGACATCTGTCCGTTGTGCACGGATGCATACAGCCTGTGCAGCAGCTTGCCCCCGCCGCCACCACCGACCCAAGTTATGCTAGTCGTAGAAGCTACAAGATGCAAATTGCTGTGAGACGCAAATGTATACTCCAGAGTTCCCCACTGTAGACCGTATAGCGTGGCCGTTGCTATAATTAAAGCCGGTGATATGCCGCAACACAGCCCTATACACGTTCCGTTTGAGATTCCAGAAACGCCATCTGGCCCAATCTTCGGCCCCTGCCAAGACAGACCACTTTATAGTGAGGGGCCGCAAGTTCGCCCATCGGTTTTAGAGTGTCTCTACTGGTTTGGCGGAAAAGACGGCAAGGGCCCCTGACGACACAGCCTGGATGTCCGGGGGCCAGGGGTCGTGCTGCCCACATGGTAGATAACGAAAATCCCGTCGCCATCTGCGGAGCAAGCCGTTGGACGATCAGGGATGTTGTTGCGGAAATATACGCGCGGATTGTAACACAAAGCCCAGCAGCACACGTGACAAGGACAGCATATAACAGGACGACTTCAGCCAACTATACAGAGGCAGACTACTTGACCGGATCCACCTCGCGACATGTTGGAATTGACAGAAGAGACCTATGACCTTGTACCTCGTGGAATTCGTATCTTCAACGACACCCTGTTGCGTCCAGCCTCTGAAGTGCTCGATCCGGCTTGGCAACAAATATCTTGAAGCCCTTTTCCAGAAGGGTTGAATAAAGCGGATACGCTTGCGGGACGGGGAACGAGAAACTGGGACGGGCTAGACATCTATCAGGCCTTGGGGAAAAGGAGATCATGGCAATTCACAAGACGACAAAAGAGTTCGCGCGGGAACAAGGATAAGCTCTGACGAGTTCGACTGTGTCCTACGACGGCATCTGGGGTGAATAGAAGTAGCTCATGAAAGATGAAGAATGACAAGATTGTCTCTGTAGACCATGGCCACGACGAGAATGTGAACCGCTGATATAGGCGCAAGCTGACCGGAAAGAGGCTCTTGAATCCGGTGGACAATGCCAGCGCCAACAAAAACCATCAGAGATGCCGCGATGAAACGACGCAAGGGGTCACTTGATAATCCCGAGAGTGTCACATCACTAGCTCCCTGGGCAAAGTACCCATGCTGCCACTAGTCGTACCGCCGATGGCAAGCTTGTCCTCGCCGAGTAAATGGGAAACTCGGCCAAACTCCACAGCGTTCAACCATTCGTCCTCTTTCAGCTGCTCAAGATAGACGTAATGTAAGCCTTACGTCGTTGAAGGGACTACATACGCCAAGATTCATGATGAAAGGCTTTACCGTTGCGGACTATACTACTGGATGGTTCTTTCTAATGATATCACTCTTCAAAGCACTCTTTAAAGTAGTTAGCCTTGTCAATCTGCTAGAGACTCTTGCTGTTCAACTGCCGGTGTGCGCGTTTCCTGGGAGCATAAACCGTACGAGAAAACTTTGAGACTTGACTGTTTATCAGTTTTACTCATGACCTAGCAAAGAAATGGTGGGTCAAGAACAGGAGTTTACCCTTGGTCAAAGGGCCTTGGTACTGCCTACGTGCCAAACGCGTACAACGGCGTCGCTCGTGTCGAAATGAGCCGCTGAACGAACAATGATATCTTGAGCTCAAAGACTTTACTCTGCAAGGGTAAAATGGACTGAATACGCAGGAGTCGGTCCTTCAGATGTTATGACTCTTCAAAGTAGTCATTTTGTTCTTCTGCCATGGACCCTCGCCACTCTACTGCCGACGCGCGCTCTCGCTTGAAACGCAGATGTTTCCACAATATCCTCAGAATCTAATTGACTTAAGACATAAGAAATAAAAGGGGAGAAAATGAAAAAGAAATCTAGGCTCCGACTAGCCCGCCAGGGGCTGAAGATCCAAAAGGGCTTTAATGGCCCTTGGGCTTCTTTTGAGGCGTAGGCTTGGGCTTCCTGTTGTCCTCAGGCTTGGGGTCACCCGCAGGCTTGGGGTCACCCGCAGGCTTGGGGTCACCCGCAGGCTTCTGTCCCGTGTTACTGTCTGGCTTGGGACCACTCGGAGACCCGCCTGGTTTCGCGCCCGGCTTATTCGTATTCACTGGCGGCGCATCATCATCGTCAATGGGCGCGGCTGGCTTCGAACCCGGCTTCTTGTTGCTACCAGACGGTTCGGGCGCTGGGCCCACGCCAGGTGTGCTAGGCTTTGAGCCCGGCTTCTTGGTATTCTCCGGCGGCGCGTCGTCATCGGGACCGGGCGCACCTGGCTTTGAACCCGGCTTTTTCGTGTTCTCTGGCGGTTTCTCGTTGTCAGGGTTTTGACTGCCGCCAGGCTTCGAACCAGGCTTCTTTGTGTTTTCTGGCGGTGACTCATTGTCAGGGGCTGGCTTGGAACCTGGCTTCTTGGTGTTCTCAGGGGGCGCCTGATCGTCGGGACCCCCACCCGGCTTCGAACCTGGCTTCTTTGTGTTTTCCGGAGCCGTTTCTTTGTCGGGGTTCTGGCCTCCGGAGGAGCCTGGCCGTTTTGTGTTCTCGGGCGGGTTGTTGTCATCTTTCCATGTGTTGGTCTTTGGCGGCCCATCGTCCGGGTTAGCTTTGGGATCGCGGCCCGGCGCTCCCGTAGATGTGCCCGGCTTTTTCGTGTTCTCCGGTGGCGGCCCATCGTCATCGTCTGTGGGCTTGGGCTCGGGCCCGGGCTTGGGCTTGATCTTGGCGGGTGTCTGCGTGGGCTCTACCTTTTTGTCCTTCAGCAGCTGCCTCAACTTTGAGTTGAACGGATTTTGCGTAGCTCCAGCATTGGCTTTTTCTTCTTCTTCAATCTGAGCATTGTCCAAAACCTGGAGGTTCTTGAGCTTGACAAATTTGTCACAGCCCCATTTGTTCTGTTGAGATGTTAGCCATGAGCTGCTTTTGCATTGAAAAAATATCTTACCCCCCCGTCTCCGCATGGAGGTACAATGTCGCACTGGGTGCGATCGATATCTGCTGGATTAGCCTTGCCGTTTTCTCCCCTCCTTTGCTTGGCGTAGGCTTTTGGAATAGTAATCGCGACGATCCGGGACTTGTCGTTCAATTGATCGACTATGCCGTTGTTCCGATAGTAGTCATCAAAGGTCATGATCTCACCACACCTTCCTTGGTTCTTGTGAGTGTTGCCATTACCCTTGCTGCATTCGGCTAGATCCGCCGCAGTTTGTGAGTGCAGATCAACTTTATCACCATTCTTCAACGACGAAGCAAAGAAGATCTCATTGTTGGTGATGAGGGTTGTCATGACGGTTGGTCGTCTGTTCAGTCCGAACTTGTAATAAATAGCCATCTTGTCCATCTCTACAAAAGCGTCGATGGCGAGCTCCTTGAACTCTTTTTTTGAGGGGTTTGGAGGTTCATCAAGCTTTAGATGACTCGAAAAGAGCACTCCCTCGTCTCCTTCCTTGTATAGTTTCCAGTCAAGCTGAATTCCGAGTAAGCCCACATCAGGTGTTTCCCGCCCATCCTCGCTATCCTTGGTCTTGGTGGGCGCAGCGTGCCCAAAAGCCAAGAGGAGGGCAAGGCAGTACCACAGGAGACGGGTGAACCTGAGGGAATTCATGATCCCGAAGCTTGGAGAACAGAATCTCCTCAACTGGATCTAAGGTGAGGCAAGGCAAGTCAGCAAGAGCCAGCAAAAACAATCCTCTGAATCATACAGCAAGATCAATCGACTTACAAACTTTATCAGCGGAAGATGTGTTTGCGAAGCCGTTTGAGCCGGCCAGCAGCAGAAAAAAAAGAAAAAGAAAAAAAAGAGTGTCTGCTTCCTTGTCCGTCAAGCTAGCGGTAATCGATTTACACAAAAAAAGAAGAAGAAAGAAATCTCATGGAGTATGGGACAATATAAGTATTTTTTTTCAAGCATGGCAATGGCGTAAAGACTGGAAATGGTTCCGAGGGTAGCCTGTGGTTGTGCTTCTTTGATCCCCTGGTAAGCAAGACCTCTCGCAAGCATTCTTGGCTCATTATTTTCTTTGGTCACTTGCAGTGACTTTGCCAGAATCCCTCCGGTATCTGCCGGAAACCTCACTATCCCTCAAGCTCGGTGTCTCATGCGTCGTCGAAGTAGGCTGAGCCGACAGCGTGGTACGCGCAATCAATACGAAACTGCAGGGCCAGGATCCCACTCAGCCCGCGGGTGGATAGAGCTCAATTAGGAAAATCATGCAAGCTTCAGCCGCGGCCGAGAAAGGCCCCGGGACTCGCAAGGTCATCGCCGGGAATTAGCTCCGACCGTTGGCGGCGATCATGATTCTCAACCTTGATTCTGGGTGGTCACATGCTGTCAGTGGCCCGTTGGATGAATCAATGATTTCGCATCGTTGCCAGAACGCACATCGCGGCCGTGCGGCGTCTAACATTGTGAGCCCCGACACGGCAGCTGTACAACGGCAAACTTCTGGCAGCGGTGCGGACAATTTTCGACAAGTCCGTCCGATGGAGATGCCATTCAGCTGCCAAGGATAACATTTCATCACGATCAACCGCTTGAGTCATGGCACGCACGTCAGGACGATGACGGGAGCTACGACTCGGAACGGGGATTACCGACAGCAATGAACCTGACCGTACCTGATTCAGGAAAATCCCTTCCCCCCCCCCGGGTCCCCGGGCCCCGGCGGGAATGAGTGATGGAAATAGGGAATACGAACAATTTACATTGGTGGAGCCCAATGCATCCCACTTGCACGTGTCGCACGTCGAGGCTCGCGGTTGCTACGTCCATGGCTTTATTCCCGTAGTCCTCTCCACTTCCAGACGACATGAAACCAAACCCCCGCGCCCCCTCGCCCACACGTATCATGCTGACGGAGACCATTCATGTCTGCACGGCGATGATCTAACGGATGAAGCTGAGACTTCTTCATCCGAGCTCAGCGAGGCATGCCATTGTCATGTGTGCTTTGCTCGCACCTTTTCCCTGGCCTATGCAACAAGAAGCAAACCCTTGGCGTAGTCAGTGCGGCTTTGACTCCTGGCGGGTAGCATGCAGATCGGTCTCGGGGGATCGACGGTCAGCGGAACTGTAGATCGGCGTTTGTCTCGTTCGGCCAGCTGGCCCTCGGGAAGACCTTCTGCTGCCAGGAACATGATGAATAGAGCCGCCGTTTCTTCAGTGTCCTGCCAGGTCCAAATTCCGCAATTCTCACCGTATTGCAAATTTCTGACGGGGCCGAGTGTCGAGCTTCATCTGAAAAAACAGAGAAATTGCGCACAGCCCGGCAAGGTCGCCAATCGGTGACGAAGTCTGCGACACGTTGACGATTTTTCCCAATAACAGCAGCCAGTCTCTCGGAAACCGCATCGCTGACCATGAAGCTCTTCTTTGACCCAAGTTTCGCAGTCAAAAGCCGAGGCGTCGATGACGTGCGCGCCGAGCGATCGGGTCGGAAGCCACAAACCAGTTCCGCATGGTCGTTTAATTAATTCAGCATAGCCCTTGGAGCCTTGATTATAGTGCCATGCTTTGTACCTGAGCAGAAATCAGACGACCTTTGGTAGCAAGTTTTTGGTTCGGATCTACGCCCTCATGCACCGACCGATGAAAGCTCGTCCTGTTTCGGTAAATTCCCGTCACACCTTGTTGGCCAGACTGCTGTAATGCGGCGATGCCGCTCACTCCCCAGCGAATGAATCGTGCTCGATTGAGCTGTGATATGAAGAGATGTATATATATATCAACCTCCTCCTTTGCGAATCTTCATGCTCTCATCTCAGAACCACTGTCTTGCACCAACAAATTCACTCTTTTTCCCTGTCCATCTTTTACGACTGATATCTCACTCTCTCTTTTTCATTATATTTTCCCTCGCACAAACTGAAAAAGCACAAGTCACGCTCGCTTCAACTCAGCCAAGATGGTCAACGCAGTGCTCTGGACAGCGCTGTCCCTTGCGGCGGCCAGTGCCCAAGGCGCCATGATACCCCGGGCACAAAAGGTCCCCGGCTCTCTCAGCCTTGCCGACCTCGTCCGTGACTCGTATGAGGTTCGAGGTCACATGAAGCAAATCACGGACAGAATCGACCCCAAAGTCCTCCCGTTTGCTGAGGCGCGCTTGAAGAGTCTCAAACAGGTCGCCGAATACAAAGACGCCCTGAAAGATGTGCAATTAGATGCGCAAGAAGAGAAGAAGCGTGACTGCTTCTTCTTGCGCAACATGATGAACCCGCAAGGTGTCAAGGTCTCCATGGACATTACTGCCTACGCCGACCGTCCCGACCACGTCAATGGCGGAGAAACAGACGAGAGCTGGGAAATCACCGAGTCGGTGGCAAAGATTGATACCGAGAGAGTCGGTTGGAACACCGAACAGTCCTCAGAGGTCGGAGGATCAGTTTCTGCGGGTGGCTCTGCCGGCATAGGCCCCTTCCAAGCCTCTCTCGAGGCCACTGTCTACGGAAACACCCGAGCGGGAAGCGGCAAGAATGGCGAGGCTTCAAACTCTGGCGAATTGAGACTAGACACCAAATGGACGAAGCCCTGTCCCAAAAAGAGCACCTGCCGGGTCGTGACGTGGACGTACACGCGCAAGATTTCGGGGACGTGCCTCCTGGTCCCCATCGGCGACAAGACGTGCCTGACTCCCAACGAGAAGGGGGGCAACTTCAGTCTTGCCACCGACTTCAGCTACAAGGATCTCTCGTCGCCGTTCTTCCTCCAGGGGGTCAAGCAGGCCAAGGCCGGCCCGCAATGGCAGGACCTCAAGATGCACGACGTGAGCTCCATCGACTCCAAGTTCACCGCGCCCTGCTCCTTCTCCTACGTGCTGCGGCTGGAGGACGGAAAGCCCGTCCGATCCCAGGCACTCATCAGCGAGCCGCTGCCCCGGGACGTCCCCAAGGCTGTGGGCTGGCGGGGCGAGGGCACGAACAAGGCCTGCAAGCTTGCGACAAAGGGCTGGTGGTGGCAGCCCGATGGCTGGTTCTTGGTTCCGAAGAGCGACGGCGGCTCCGGCGACTGGGAGCAGCACGAAGACTGGCTCGAGCCCGCAGGCCGCGAGAGCAAGTGTCCCGACGACGGCAACAACAAGGCGCGACGAGCCCCGGCCAGCGCGGCGAACGACGACGCGCCTCCTAAAGTAAACCCCAAGCAGCCTGCCAAGAACAAGCTCGTCAAGGTCGACATTGGCTTCAACGAAGTGCCCAAGCTCGTCAAGCAGCTGCAGGAGACCAAGAACAAGGGCTTTGTCGAGGCCCCCAAAAAAGCATAGGGTCGTGAGTTGTCGTAGCTGTTTCTGGGAGTCATCATTCAGGCGTGTCCAATCACCTTTTAGAAAGAGAAAAAAAGAGATAGAGTTTTTTTATTTTCTTAGAGATTTGCAATACATGTCGCACTTGCTGTTTTTGTTAAACATGACTCATGACTCTCGTGCCCTCGGACAAAAACTCAGGCTTCGGAATTGCAGATATAGCTCAGTGTGCGCCGGAGGCAAGCAGTGCATCACACACTTTCTTGAAATAGGAATGACCAGAGATGAGCGTTCTCATAAAGTGCTGAATGTTGCGCATACCCCGTGAAATTTCACGGTGCAAAGGTAAAGGGACCCTGTGAAATGTGCGATGTGAGATGTTGAGCGATGTACTTTAGTCATTGAATGGTGGATCACAGTGAAACGCCCTACGGAGGTATAGATCGGCAGGTACATGGGACGGACTCAGTAGCCTAAAGTACGGGCAGTGTAGATCGAGCCGTGGGAGTCATGCGATCCGCCGTTTCCTTCAGCGCACGGAGGTACAGTGCATGACAGGGGGGGAGCGGAACTGCCGATGACACCTGGAATGCGGGTCACACAGCCCTACCGGCGCTACCAACGCCTTTTTCCAGCGCCACGGACCAGGGGGCCAACGTGTCTAAAAGCCCAGCCGTCCCCGGTTCTCGGGCGTTACATCG
The DNA here is from genome assembly GCA_030780645.1 of Aschersonia sp. MBC 508. NCBI lineage: Eukaryota > Fungi > Ascomycota > Sordariomycetes > Hypocreales > Clavicipitaceae > Aschersonia > Aschersonia sp. MBC 508. The sequence continues at coordinate 15,896 of JAPFUF010001064.1, forward strand.
TCACTGCAGCCACGCGACCATCCCCCCCCAAAAAAAAGCGCCCAACACAATCCACATCATGATCACAGTTCCAATTCGCGACACTTCTCAGCCGACGCCGTCCGTAACCTCTCTCATTTCCTCATACCCCATCGTCCGCACTCTTGCGTCATGGATGTCCGCGCTGGATTTATACCACCTGGCCCTCACAAACCGCTCTCATCATGCCACCATCATGGCATCCCGCCAAGGCTTTGAGCGCCTCCGTCACCAGACCCTCTGCGACGGCCGCGGACTCAAGGCGCGGCAGGCCTTCCGGCCCCCGTACGCGGTACGCAACGCCGGCGAGTGGACCATCAACCCCCAGCTCCAGGGCGACGAGGAAATCGAGGTGTTTGTCTACAACGTGACCTGCGATGAGGCGGATGCGCTGCCTTGTAGAAGGTGCCAAGTGCCCGTGTGCGAGGAGTGCCGGTACTATCCTCGCGCCGCACCGCCCACCGCGTACCCCAACCGCCGGCCTCACCTGAAGTCGTCGCTCGAGCTGTGGAATATCATGGCCCTGTGCACAGCCTGCGACGCCGAGGCCGAGCGCGACGTGGAGGGCAAGTTCCTCAACGAGCTGTGCGACTGCGATCGCTACACGAGATGGGTGTGCCTGCCGTGTTACGAGGCCGAACAGCGGTTCGTGAAGAAGTATTTTGATGAGTGTACGAAAATGGAGTTTGACTGGGATGGCCTGGAGTTTGACGAAGACGAGGAGGAGGCTCCTTCGAAATACATGACCGACCATCAATTTGACAGAGCGGTACGTCTCACTCAGTGCGCGTCTGCTTCTCCCATCTCACTACGAACAGAGAGCTTCATCGCTGACGATGATGATTTTGTAGTTTTGGTGCCTGTGCGGCGCCAAAGTCGATCAGGAGACGCGCTTCAGATGTACGTGGTGCAAAAGACGCCATCTGCACGAAGACGAGTGGCACCGAGAATTCCAAGAAGTTGGATCGAAACTGCCCTTCTTTGACAACGTAAGTCCCTCCGATGGTGCGGAAAGGCTATCAAAGATGCTGACCGGTCACGGTTGCCAGAATCCAGATTATCCTCGCTGGACATCTGCTGGCGGCGATCAGCGTTACCCCAAGCCATATCCAAGGTTAGGGTATGTTCGACCAGGAGACGGGATTGTAGCAACGCTGTGACGGAAAATTGGGGGAATTTTTTTTTTTTTTTTTTGGCGATGGTTTTTATCAGTTCCCGTTATTCGTAAACACATTCTTGGCATAGGGTAGCATTTGAAGGAGCATTTCATGTATGCGTTGAACATGGACTGCATAGCCGCGCATTTCTATTTAACGAGCCTGTATCACACACCTGTCTGATGTTTTTTCTGTCGTGCCGGAGATGAGACAAAGATGAGGAGCAGACCGTCGGAGCTGCCGATTCGACGCGCCTTTGCGCCATCGGTGTGGTGTGGATAGTGTCGAGGTCCATCAATCCCCCCCGCCAAGCTGTCTGCCGAATCCTGATGCTGTTTGCATACAAATAATTTCAAAAAATGAATTGTGGAGGCGGCATGAGCGAAAAAGCCAAGTCCTCGGCGGGGAACAGAACACACTGTCCCTCGCTACCTGGATCACGCAGGGGTGACGACGTAGCTTCGATGATTCTCTGATGGACCTTGATAAGCGAAGCTACAAGCGTAAATTTTTCTTTTTTTTTTTTTTTACGCGAAGGGTAGGTTTGCCTCAAAACTACCTTTTTGACGCAGCAATCGGCTGACCGCATCGAGTGCACCAAGTCGCAGGAGCCTCCGGATAAAGTTTTGAAATGCGGATTGGGTTTTCGAACCTCGTCTTACATCAACGGGTTCGACTTGCTTTTCGACAGGTTGGCTCCTGCCATTGCTGGGCCCGTCGACGGCGGGGTCGTCCACCATTTCAGATGAATGCAGAAGCGTTGATTTTGCCAACGACCAAAAGAAGGGCATCCGCGCCGAGTTTTCAGCACTGCGAACGAGATGTCTAAATGGTTCGTACCGTCTACACAACACTTCGATTGTTTCACTACTTTGTGGATCTTGCTGCCGCGAGAGTAGCGTTACGCGATTTCTGCCTGGCTGGCCAAACAACAGTGAAGAAAAAAGCTGGTCTCTCTGAGCGCTTCGAGCGGGCAATTGCATGGCACGGTGCGTGCCTGGCTCCTTGGTATGGCGGGCAGCCGCTCGATCAGTGGCGTCTGAGGGGGGTTTGAGACGGTGGCATTCGGCACCTGCGCATGGTCCTGAGATAATCCGACGTCTGAATACCGTGACAAGCCTGTCGACCAACGCTCTTGCTGGCATCGCCGCCGCCGCGAAGCCTTGAAACTCGGCACCAACGAACGCATGGCCCAGACTTTGTCCCTTGGCAGTCGCCTGTTTTCATCGGTTCGCGGCCCGGCATATACTGGCTCGTCGATCGCTGCCCGGCACGGAATTGAGTGAAGCCGTCATCTCAAACCCCCAAGCTGGCTGTGACGACGTCCCACCCCAGCTGCGGACGTGCCGAGGCCTGGCGTGGCCTGTCCCTCTTGCACGCGCCTGCCGGCTGAAAATGACTGCTCACATGTCACTGTCGCGGATGATCTCGCTTACACTGGGCCTTGCTGGAAGCGAGCGCGGGAACCTGCTCGCGTACGGAGCGTAGATTGTACATCTGGGTCAACAACCGGTAACGCGGAAGCGGATTCCGAAGACTTGTTGGCGCCTGTACGAGAGAAGCCTCGCTCTCAATGGACTGTGACGAAATGAGTAGACGCGCAACTCATTCGCAACAAGGGCCACTGTATCATACAGTTCAACCCCTGAATATATATGCCGGTAGCACCGAATAGCGGATTTATTCCCCTTATACCCTCCACTACCAAGCAAAGGGAGTCCCCGCTCCATCTTGAGTCAAGGCATCGCAAAAAGTATAGTAACATATAAAGAAAAACATCTTCCAAGTAAGCAATAACAGGCCCTCTTGTTTTATTATGCATATAACTAGGCACTAGGTGGCTCAGGATCCTACCAAAACATTCTTTCAGCTTCTGATCAGAGTGTCTCCCCCGTCAAGTACCCTTGGCACGAAAAAAAGGGGTTCGAGTGTTGTACATATGTCATCCGGACGACCCAGGGGGGGGCCTGCGGGGCGTCGATTCTGCACAGCCGTGGGGGCTGCATGATCGCCGGGGAAATGTCACGATGTGCTTCGGCCCTGAGAACGGACATCGAGCATACACACGCACAAACACACTGTCGGCCGGGCCCACCCGCGTATGACGGGCTGAGTAGCCGGCCCACCGAGAAACTTCTTCGACGGCTCTGACATATACAGCATGCCTGCTATACATCATCGCGGAAACCGCTTGTTGTGTGCACACACGATGCGCGCCGTGGACTCGGTTACGATGCTGCGAGATTGTTACCAATCCTCAAACCCCCAAACCCAGTCCCTCTCCCCCTCTTTTTCCCATGGTTTGAAGGCTGGTTCAGCCCAGCCGAACGCGCCGACAACCGCGATGTCCGCAATTGGGAAGCTCAGTCAGAGGGACCCTGGCCCAGCATAATGTCCGTCCGTATATCCATCGTCGCTCTGCCCGCGACTAGCACGGAAGCGAGATGGCGTCGTCGTCCAGCACGGCATCTATAAAGATGCTCTGCTCACCCTGTGTCTCCCTTCTGTTTGCCATCCCCTGTATTCTTGGTTTGAGCCAGAAGGCAATGAAGCCATGCAGCTGAAAGGGCCCCTGCTCCTCTGGATAAGCCTTTCCTGGGCGGCGGTAACAGGAGCTCGCGTCAACGCACTGAGCCAGTCCCGAGTTGGCAGAGGGAGCACAGCAGAAACATCGCCAATTATCTGGTCAGGGAAAGGACTCAACAAAGGACTCAACAGACGTGGTCGTCTGCTCAGTGGCGGTATCGATCGCCGCACGAAGCGAGCCGTCGAGCTCCATGTTGTGACAGCCGCAGACGTGGCCGCGACGCGTGCCGCCGCGCGCAGCAAGCAGGGCGTCTTCTACCGCGGCGACTCCCGCCCGCCCGAGGAGGTCTTCGAGCACGGCTTCGAGCCCATGGGCACCGACGCCGACCTAGGGAGACATCTTAGCTTCTCCGGAAACTCGCGCTACGTGTCGCTGACGCGCTCCCGGGCCACGGCCGCCGCGTACGCCTTTGGCCGGACGGGCGGAAAGACCACTGTCGGCTACCTGTATCGCCTGGCGCCGAACGACATCGGCGACGGGTACTGGATCCCCGGCATGTTCAAGGGCGACGAGGTCGACTTCAACCAGGAGTTTGCCGTCATTGGCGCCGTGCAGAGGGAGAGCATCCAGGGCGTGTACATCCTCACGAAGGAAGGCGACCTGGTCAGGAAGACGTGGAGGCCGAACCCGCACTTTGCGTACCAGAAGCACATGTGTCCTCTGTCGAGGAAGAAGAAGAAGCGAGGAGCGCCGCCGCTGCTGCTGCTTGCGAGGGCACCAGCAACAGCGAACTGCATCTCGGACCCATTGTCCACCGAGGAGACGCAGCCTCAGTCGTTGCCCACGGCCGAGGAAGAGGCATTTGTCGAAAAAGCAGCAGCAAAAGGTTCATCGACTGCAGATGTAGCGGCGGCGGCGGCGGCGAAAGAATTGGCCGCAATTGACCGCTCTGCAGCCGAGGAGTTTTCCAGCCTTATGGTCCGCTACGGCTTCTCCGTCGAGATCCCGCACGATAGTCCGATGGAGCTGTCCAAACTACGATCACAGTTCAAGGACTACCGGCAACTGACCCCTGCAAGGGGGGGCTCGTCAAAGCCACCACCGTCGAAGATGCCCGGGCGAGTCGCCGCCGCAGCGCTGACCGTTGCCAGCCTGCCGCTGTATCTCACCAGCGTGTACGACTCGTTCCAGTCTGATTTCAGCGCGCTCCAGAAAGCAGCGGTAGTGACGTCCATCGTACCGGTGGTGGGATGCTCGGTCAAGTTTGTGGCAGACGGGTCTGTCGGGCCGGTACCCGTGGCGAGCACGGCCATTTGCTTCGTCGGTGACGCGCTGCTCTTCACGCCCCTCGCGCCTGTCGGCCTGGTGCTGCACATCTTCTCCATCGTCATCGACAGCTTGGAGAAGTCGACCCTGTCGTACGTGCAGGGCCAACGCGATATTAAGTGGGAGCAAAGCCTGAGAAAAATCCTGGGCTTTATTTTGTCCGACGAGTGGCGCGCCAACCTGAGACGCCGGTACACCACCGAAGTCGCGGCCATCTTGTTTGCGCAGTCGGAGCTCAACGCCAGACTGGACAGCGCGGCGCGCAAGCTTGAGGCAAGCGGCGGCGGCGGCGGCATTAAAGACGACATGGAGCGGCGCAAGATGATGAGCGACATTGAGGCCCAAAAGGCAGCCGCCCTCAGGCAGACGTGTGCACAGCTCCGAGAGAAACAGCGCTTCTTTGAAGAGGACATACCCGGCATCATTGTCGACTGGATACAGGGCGAGGGCGAGGCGTCCTACACGCATTTCGTGAAGGAGTACAACAACATCATGGTCGGCCAATGGAAGGCAGGTCACGGTGCCGCCGTAGCCGGCGACACTCTCAAGCCAAAGCTGAAGGCGGACCGCCTGCGATTGCGCATCGACTACTTTAAGCGGGTCGACTGGCTCATCGAGGAGCTGCAGGCCGACGCGGGGCCCAGTATCAACAGGGAACAACTCATGGACTTGGTCCGCGTCTCCAGCGAGGGCCAGATCCCGCGCGACCGGGGCTTGTGTGCCGGACTGCCCAGAGAGTCGGCCCCGATCCCGAGACCGGCTCCACCCGCAAAGCCGCTGATTCTGCCGCCGCCCCTCAGGTTCCCCCGTCAGTGCTTCTTTGACCAAGACTGTCGCGATGCCGGGCTGCAAGACCACAGGTGTGACGACTCCAGCAGATGTCGCGTCGTTTTCCACAGGCGCTAGCAGAAGGGGAGAGCTCTCCCGGACATGCGAGCCAAAACAAGGAGGGGGGAGGGGAGGCGTGGTGCCTCTGTGACTGCTGCATCAGCTCGTGCGCCGCTGGTTCTCGATCTTCTCTATCCAAGGCTAGGCCAAGGCTCCAGGAGAATTTCGCGTATGAATGCTGAACCTACATTAAAATGGCATGTAAAAATGTGATGTATATAACATAATATGTATAAGTTGTATGTAGAGTAGTATGTATTAGAAATATGTACAGCGTTTGACGTATAGATTATTTGTATTGAAATAACATGTCCAAGTCTGTAAACTGTACATTGTCTTGAATTTCTTCTTGAAATGTCCTTGGTCAGCTTGTGTGTATACAGAAATCAATCTCTTGCGAGGTAGTATACACAGCCATACATATGCAAATAGATCCCATTAATAGTACAAACCAAATGACCACACGAGCATTGGCAAACTCGCCGGGCGGGGTGTTAGCCGAGGCACGTTTCCATCGGTTTCAATGTTGCCCGACCCGCACGCCTCCGGCACAACACAATGCTCCTCTATACACACAGCCTATACCAAACCCATCATACTCGTCCGTCGTCATCGTACACACGCCTGCCCCAGCGCGCGCAAGCATCAAATAAAAGTGGCAGAGAGCCCCGAAACGGCAAGAGATCTTGGCGAAGGAGCGCTGTGCTCCTTGCCCGTAGACGTGGGTGGCGACGGGCGGCGCGGCGGTGCCTTGACAGCGTCGACCCGGACTGCGCTGGACGTACCGGCGGCGACGGCCGGGGGCGCGTCGAGAGACAAGAGCCCCCCGAACGTGGGCGAGCTGAGCACCCCCTCAAAGTCGATCTCGAAGGGATCCCCAAAGGAGCTGCCCGAGCTGGAGATGGACTGCAGCAGCGAAGAAAAGGTCTGGCTGGGGAGACGCGGCGGCGCCGTGGCCGACGTCGGCGTTGACAGGCTGCTGGTTTCCGTGCCGTGGCTTGCTGCTGTGGACGGCCGAGCGGAGGTCAGCGGCGCGGGGATCGCCGATTTGCGGGACTCGAATCTGTCAAAGTCCGCCCAGGAGGGAAGCAAGCCCTCGTCATCTACGACGGTTTCATCTGCTGGCGGCGGCGGCGGCGG
>JAPFUF010001065.1:0-16361 GCA_030780645.1 Aschersonia sp. MBC 508
GCCTCCGGCGGCCCTACCGGGGGTCGCCTGCGGCGGGCCGGCCTCGCTGCGCTCGAGCTACCCTTAGTTATAAAAAAAAAAGCCCTTTTTTTGTGAAAAAGTAGAAAAAAATAAGGCTCAGATAAAATAAGGAATTAGCATTCAGCGGTCGCGGGGGTTTACCACAGTTGATGGCACACCATGTGGCTCCCGCGCTCTTCAACAAGGAACTAGTGTTCAACCAAACCTCCCAATATTTACACGGACAATCCCAAGGGCACGTGAACCGAGTACTGTTGTATGTTGCCTGTGCATCAACAACTCCACCTTCACCATGACTGCACCAGGAGCCGACTTAGAGGTGCGAGGGAGCGCGCCATTGCGAGCCATCACGCAGCTAGCTGCCTGAGACACGCGGGCAGAGAGCCAACTTTCTTATAATTCACGGCATCGTCCGCGGAGGGAAAAACCAGCACCCCAAAAAGAAGCGGCAGATAAAATTCTCTCTCAACTTTTTCGCACTCCATCATTCTTGATCGCTGTACATGTAAAATTTATTAGAATCCCCCCGGTCTATGCTGGCAGCTAGTGGTGCGGCAATTGAGCGCGATGAATTGGCTTGACGGGCAGTGGGGGCCGCCAATGCCTCAAGATATTAGACTGCGCTTTGTGACTCAGATCTGATCAATCAAGCGAGTTGCGCAAAGCGAAAATTCCCAATGAATATTGCAATTCTTTTCAAACAAATGAGCTGCGTTAGAAATGATAATGGTGATATTACACCTCGTTCAAAGGGATGGAAATGAACCCTTCTACAGGATTCACACTTTGGATTGCAGGGCGTACGACACGCAGTAAAGACTGCTCATGAGCCTCACCAAGAAATGACACTTGACAAAATGGGGAGGTATTCGGGGAAAGATAACGTCAAAAGACCAGGTCCACTAGCACTACAAGACCTTCTGAGTTGTGCCGCATAGATCCCTACCCATGGTACTGGGAGCCACTTTGCCTCTCCTTGTTCATGCATTGGTCCAAGCAGTTATTTGTCACGGGAAAAAAAGTGCAGTCCGTGTGCATGGACGGTTATTGGACTTTGGTCCGGTCCTTTACCCCAATAACATACGTCAGATATCCCGTTGGCCACGTGTGCTGCGCCGCGCCGTGCTTGACGGTCCAGTTGTCGGCAGACGCACCGCAATCCCTCATCAACGAGCGAATCTCCTGGGGAGTTCTCGTGCGAAGCGAGGAAACATAGCCATCAAGAACCAAAATGAGAGGGATGAGAGGAATGATGTAGGTGAAAAAGAGGTGACCCGGAGATCTCCAGTAGTAGAATGGAGTCACCAGAGGCATCAGAGCTCCTATCGCAGTAATTGTGATCATCGACGAAAGAGTCCGTTCTTGGAGTTCAAAAATGCTATTGGTCCGATATCAGCCAATGAAAGAAAGACCAGGCATGGGGGACTCGGATCGCTTCCTTACCCAAACCCATCAGCAGTCTCTAGCGTATCGCGCAGAATCTCGCGAGCCTGATCATCATCAAAGTGATGAAAGGCCAGGAAGAAGAGACGAAACGTCTTCCTGCCATGCCGCTGAATGAGATCGGCCGGCGCGTTGGCAGCATCGACCGGCGTGCTCACAAAGTCCAGGTATTTGCTGTTTGCCGCCGCTTTGGTCCATTCGGGGATGTGCGGGTGGATATCCGTGAGAAGAAAGGTCACGGCATTCTCGTCTCGCTCGTTCGCTGAAGCGGCCGAGTCTTTGTCATCGAGCTGCTCTGCAGGCTTTTCGGACGGCTTTTGGTTGTCTGCCAGGAGCTGCTGATTCAGTTCCTTCTCGATGTAGGGTGTCGGACCTCCTGCGCCGGCGCAAAAGTCAACGTACGTGTAGTCGGTGATGGTCGAGGACAGGACGCGGCGCAGAGTAACTGCGACGAGCTGGGCCGGCGACGTCTTTTGCAGGAGGGGTACGCGAAACGTCCACAGCAGGGTCAGGGCGGATTGGACTTTTTCGCGGAGGTAATCGGGCCACCTGCTCGTTCAGATCAAGAAAGCAGCGGGGGAGGGGGACTTGAGGGGTTTTTTTTTTTTGGTGTTTTCTTGCTGGGCTGAGGTTGGGAAGCAAGACATACCAGGACTGATCGTTGATCTCGAAAAAGTGAATACGGGGACCGAGCAGTACCATGGCGATGTACCGTTGCCGCCGAGGCGCTGAAAGTCGCTCAATTGAGATTGATCGGTGGCGCCAGACAATCAATTGTCAAAGTTGTATGTGTCAATACGAAGCCAAGCCATGTGCCTGGAAACTCAGCCAAGGCGTCGCCGTCAGTGGTCGGACCAGAAACAACGGGCAGGTAACGTTTGACTCTCGAAATGTCATTCGACTTCGCAGCCACAGGTGACGTATGTACGTGAACGAGCGAGATAGGACGACGTGCGGGCCGGAGACTACCAACCGCTGCGTGCATGCGCCTGGTGCAGCAAAAGGTTTCTGGCTCTGGGGCACGGCCGAGGTTGGAACCTACTAATGCAGGGAGGAATCTACAGAAGGCAGCCGCGAGCCGCGAGCCGGGCAGCAGCGGTTGGACAGACATGTCAAGTGACAAATCACTGCCTCAGGGCTCCGCCGCCATCCAAAGAACCACCGTCCGTGGGTTGCCAGTACGGACCGTACAATACAGATCACTTTTGGCGCTGCTCGAGGCTTCATTGGGATTTGACGTTTTTGGTCCGTCCCGTCCCGCCACCATTGTTGGCGCAAATCGGCATCCACCCAAGAAATTCGGCGTTGCTGTTTTGGTTCGCCCGCTTCGACTGCACCCAACTCTCACAAGCTTTGTCCATTCTCGAGTAACGTATGTAGACCAAGAAGTGTGCCTGTACCGAGATGCGCAGAGGCAATGCCGGGAGCGGAGGTTCACAAGAAGAGAGAAGAGGGAGATAAAAGGCCTCTCACCATTGTCTGCGACATGATGCACTGCACATAATCTTCCAGAGAGTCGTGACGTGCTCTGTGCAGGCCGATCATGTCCCCATCTGCAGCACACCCGTATGGATCACCCGCATCTATAAACAGCCTGCCGGGTGCATCGCCGAGCCATGGGTTTGCTCGTTTGATTGGATGACATCATGGAAACGATCGGTCACTTCAGCCAATCCGATGGTCGACGGGGGTTCACCTCCGAGCCCACATAAGCACAACATATTACGATACGTGTTGTATTGCTGTACAGCACATCGGCGGCCGCGTGTCCATGTCATGCCGCGTTTCCCACGACTTTTTTCTTGCTAGAATTTGCATTGTTTGGTGCGACGATGCCAGCACCTGGCACGACATATCTCATGTCCTACTCCCTCATACGGCCATGGCCGTCATGGAAACATCATCGATAAGCCGCAATGCCCCGCTTTAGCTCCGTCTCGATGAGGCCGAGAATCTCTTGTGCTTCCTTCTTTCTCTGTGGCGTAGTATTGTCCAACAAGACAGCGCCAGTATCCTCCGTCGCGCTCAGGATGCTCTCCAGTATCTTGGTGCCCTTCGGATTGCCCAGTACAGAAGTCATGGCCACTTTGGTCTTTGCCGCGATGACAGCGTCGACCGTCTGTCTGATGTTGGTCACTAGCCTCTGCGCGGCGTCAAAGACGTCTTGCTCCGTGTTTGTCTCGTTCGCAAGCTTGTGCGTGGCACTCGGAAAGTTTGCTGAGGCGGCAGTGATGGTGTTGACAAGCTTGCTTGATTGCTTGATAATGGCTACGCCGCCCAAATAACTGCCAGACCAGGCGGCGATCGTCTTGTCGAGATTGACACATGCTTCGTCGATTTCGTGCAGCTGCTGAGCGACCAGCCCAAATGGAACGTCACCAGGTCCTGCGAGGGCACTGGGCAAGATAGCGAAAAGGGCGAAAATGCCCAACAAATACATGATGGGTATTCCAACGAGATTACCAAGTCTTCTGATAATAATTGGCAAATCAGCGAGGGCAAATGGACGATGGCCTTTTCTATTGGCCCGTGGCGAGGATGCACTTGCCTCTTATAACCATGCACTCCGGCATCTGTCCCGCGGCTGGGAGTGAAATGAAGCCCCCCCCCCCTTCTGTGACCACCAGAATCCAGCCGGCTGCAGCAAAGCTACCCCGGGCTCTGCATCAGTAGCGTGAGATATCTCTTACCGCTGGTACGGAGTGCAATCCATACTTTACGTATTCGACTCCCTGACGGCGTCCCACCCTTGCCTGCGCATCCAGATCGACTCGGTTGCGCGAGCATCAGATGCAGGACCTGCGATGCAACGTCAATCAAACATGTCCATCGTGCTCTTAGCACCTATCTCTGATATGTGCTTCACGGAGGTGTTACGGTTAATTCTGTGCTGATCGACGACCGGCGAATGCAAAGCGCCTACACCAAACCTGCCCTGGGATCGGGAAAGGAAAAGGAAAGTACACAAAATCTGGGGCCCGCCGCGATCGATTCACGAGCCATATCCAGGTCCCCGCCGGCAAGTTTGCTGCTCCTGCCTCAACATCCCTCCTCTTATCGTATACCTTCGCCATAGCCCAGTCTTTGACCGCTACTGAGTCACGCCATTTCCGCGGAAACTGCACTTGAATACGCTCTTGGCCCAGTGTGTCAAAGAGACTTCCCTTGGTAAACCCAGAACGGCCACGAGTCCAGTTTGGACCAGAGTGATACGTCTCAGACTGAAAATAATCCCAAACTTTCGTAGCGAAGCACCATGTCTCCAGCACGAGATCCGGCAGAGCCGTCCGTGGGTGCCTTTGGGACCTTTGGGAACCTCAATTTATCCATCACGGGAATCGGAGTCGAGTATCCGCCTCATCGACTTGGCCCAGAGGCCTTGAAGACGATTTGCAAGCGTCACTATCCAGATTCACCTGCGTACGCTCTTCTCCCACACATCAAGACGTTGTCCAGGTCGCTGACTGTGACGTCACACAGAATGTCCAAGGTGCTGACGATCAATCAGTTCACCGGCATCAACACTCGCTCCTCGATTGGCGATGTTGACCATCCCCTGGCTAATATGGACAGAGCGCCCTCGATAGCAGAGCTTTGTGAAATCTTCCTCAAAGACGGGGTTCCTCTTGCTGTGGCAGCTGCTCGACAAGCGATGGCAGAAGCGCGAGTAGACAAGTCAGAGATCACTCACGTCGTTAGTACGACTTGCACCAATAGTGCCAATCCCGGCTTTGACCACTTTGTGTGCAAACAATTGGGCATTGACCATCCGGTAGAAAAAGTCCTCCTGCACGGCATAGGGTGCTCCGGAGGAATGGCGTCGCTTCGGACGGCCGCAAACCTGGCCTTGGGAGCGAGCTTCAGAGGGCGGCCGGCCCGCATTCTGGTTGTGGCTTTGGAAATATCCAGCCTTCTTGTCCGGAGCGAGCTTGACAGCATCGATAAGCTGCAGGAAACGAGGGTCGGGGTTGCGCTCTTCAGTGACTGCGCTTCTGCTTTGATAATCAGCAATGACATCGGGGCTCAGGTGCAAAAGCCAATTTACGAAGTCCTAGGATGGGATTACAGAATGATTCCGGACACAGAGGAAGACCTGGGTTTTAACGTTGATCCATTAGGTACGTTGCCCCACACACACTGTCTCAAATCGCAATGTTGATCGATCTTGCAAAAGGCTGGAAGGTCGTTCTGTCAGCCCGTGTACCCAAGCTGGCAGCTTCGATGGTTGGTCCAGCGTTCAACGATCTTGTAGCGTCGCTCCCGGATCTTCCATCGTCCTACCAATCTGCCGACAGCTTCGATTGGGCATTGCATCCAGGTGGAGCCACGATCCTGTCCGGCGTCGAAAAGGCGTTGGGCATCACGCCGCAACACATGCGCGCCTCTATCGACATATACACGAACCACGGAAACAGCTCGTCCGCCACCATCTTCAGCATTTTGAATCGTCTGCGACACAAGGATATGGATGAATACGCACCCGACGGGAAGGTGAAAGATTACGTGGCTGCCTGCGGTTTCGGTCCCGGAATTGCGGTCGAAATGTGTATGCTGAAGCGATGCATCGAATGAGACCAATGTACCTGGCGGGGGTAGCAATTGAGCTTTGTCGAATTCATAGGGACACGATGAAGTGAGAAATAGAGCATCTCCGGATGAGTTTGAGTCGCGCGAGAAGCATGGTGTACATGTCAGGCTAGCAGGCGAAATCACTTGTTTTTTGCCCCGTTCCGGGCAGAGTGATCGCTGATCCCCCAAATAACGAATGAAATAAACTAGTACGATGATACTGCGGGGCTTCATACGGATTCCTGTCTTCATATTGGGGCCTGCCTTGTTGCGTTGACCCTGCTTTTCACGCGGCAAGGCAGTCCACCGTCCATTGGTAGGGTCAGGCTGTCGCGGCTTGCCCTCTCTTTGTGATCAAGCGCTTCAAAGTCGAAGAGCCAAATCAATTTCGCGATGACGGTAATCGCAATGTGTTCTGCCATGGCCTTGCCCAAGCATGTCCTTCGGCCACCATTGAAGACAGGGAACTCATATGCTGACCTCGTGATGAGCTCTCCCTTTTCCATCCATCTCTCGGGAGAAAATAATCTCGCGTCTTCGCCCCATATCAACGTCGATCTGTTCATCGCCCAGATGCACCACACCACAAGGGTGCCCTTGGGTAGGTGCGTTCCGTCAGGTAGGAAGGTTGTCAATGTGCACTGCTTCAATTCCACCGGTACGGGCGGATAGAGCCGAAGGGCTTCGTAGAATACTGCCATTGTGTAGGGCATGGTCGCCGGGCGGAGAAAGGGTGCGCCATGGCTCTTCAATTCCCGGCCGTCGTCCGCACCAGACTCACGGCCAAGAGCTTCAGCGACTTCGTCGCGGAGCCGACGGACCACTTGCGGATGTCGCATCAACAGGTAAAACGTCCAGGTCAGTGCCTGTGCGGTGGTGTCACGGCCCGCCGAGAGGAAATTGAGAGCGGCATCGGCGACAAGCTCGTGATCCGGGATCGCGTCGAGGAGACTGTTGATGAGACTCCCCGAGACAGCAGCAGCGCTGCGCGCCTCTTGATGTCCATCTTGATGTTTGGCCTCCCTAGCGTGGACTGCGCTGGCCACGATAGCATTGCCGAATGTTTTTACTCTGAGAATTGCCTCGTGCACTTGTGACGATGGCAATCGCTCCGTTATCTGCCACAGCGGGTTCTGAACACGCCGCCCGGTTGCCGCGGACGCGAGCTCGAACGAGCGAAAGAATGGATCGTCGGCATGCATGTCCATCTAGCGATTTCAGTTGGTCGCCCCGAATTGGCAATCAAAACTGTGAGGAAGAGAACAGTGAAGGGGCGGCTTACATTGTATGCCATTTGTCCCATTATCTGTGTCGTCAATTCAAGGAAAACAGGTTCGAGGTCCGCCACGTCCTCGGTACTGGCCCTGAGATGTGAGATTGTTGACTGAAGATGGAAAGGAAGCACAACATCTGTCAGTGCCTGGAGGTTTGGGCTGTTTAGGAAGTTGAGCCCTGCCTTCCGCTGCACCCTCCAGAGTTGGCCATCGGCATTGACAATGCCATTTCCTTTTGGGCCCGAAAACGTCAGTTCGAACTTCTTGGATTTGACGAGACGGGGCAGGACCGCTCGTTCTCATAGCTCTGGGACGGGCAGAGCAACGCACCAAAGAGATCCCAAGAGCGGAGTTTGAAAAAGTCTCCCTTCTCGAACATGTGCTCGTTCTGGAGGACCGCTCTGAGGTTCTCGGGATCATTGATTACAACAGCAGGCGGCAGTGACGGGACCGAAATCTCAAAGGTCTCGAATCCAAACTGCTGTTCGCATTTCTCGAACCATGAGAACAACTTGTGTCGCGCTTGCAGGAAGAGGAGCCCATTCCCAACCAAGGGGAGCGTGTTGGGCGGCCGCCTAAAGAAAAAAAGGGTTTAGCGGCGCGAAGGACGATTGAGAATTCCAATCTACCTGCTGCTTACCGTAGTGCTTGGCCCTGACGCCGTATCCTCGGACTCCGAGTGAGAAGGTAGATGGCAACGGCCACAAACAGCGTGGCCAATGAGGCAATCAGCCCAACCATCCTCTCTGGAAATACTTGTTTCGATTCTTTTGCTAGACTAGACTTGCACTTGAGCTTGTCGGCCCCTGTCTTGACGCGGGGCAATCAGGTGACCAATGATCATCATTTAGCATCAGCACCAGTGAGAAACCGCGTTACCGACGGGGAAGATTCGAAGAGGAAGGTACGCTCGTGGCAGGAAAAGAACAGAGCGGGGATGTTGGAAGTGTTGGATGGCTGGCAAGATTGTGCCCCTTCAAATCGAAAGCATGGGCGAACTGCTGATAAGATGTCCATTTTTGCGCATATCACAAGCCTTGCAGCAACATGTCGCCCCCCCCTCCCCGGGAGCATTGAGTGCCATCATCGCGACGCAGAGCGGACGAGTGATCTATATTGAAATGACATTGGGTTCAGTTGGGTTCAGGCGAACCTCACAGTGGGGGGGATTCGACTGTATGGCCTGACAGAGCGCAGAGCTTGGGCACGTCGGCAGGGCGGGGTACCGCTGTTGCCGTTACTGCTGCACAGAGTAGTAACGCTGAGGTCGACGCCCGCCCAAACCTCCTTGAACTGCGGTGCATCCGCTGCTGCTCTGTGTGTGCTAGAGTCTACAACCTGTACCGAAATCTGGCAGGTCTTCTCAGCGTCCCAGTCTGACTTCGTGAAGAGAGCCGACGAAGGGCGCCAGATACTCGATTCTGTTCCGACAGCAAAAATGCGACACCTCGAGCCACGGAAACCCAGTAAATTCGATTGCAAAGTCGCAGGCACGAAGTGGTCGTGAACTCCAGAAATGAGATGATGGGCGAAGGCAGACCGACCTTGCATTGTATGAGATGTCTAGAAGCTTTTGCACTTGGCAGAGATGCAGGGACTGGCGCCCAACGCAACGTGTCATGGCCACGCGCAGCGTCCTTACATCAGGAGCGCTTCGAGATTGATGCTGTACATCTCGATGGCAGAAGGAAAAGGGGGAGAAGATTCCCATGTTCCATCGCAGAGAGGAGGAGGCACTGGAGAATCTGACTAGAGCACCGTAAAAGGGGAGACGAGACGGATACATGATTGCTGTGATCGGCCGTCAATGGCATTTGCGGGGGATCCCCTGTGGCGGACCGAAATGATCGACCTCCTTAGCCGAACGTGAAAAGTATACTGATTCGCCAACTCCAACGAATCGTCGCGATGCACAAGCCCCGTGCGCGCGCAAATAAGGGTCCCGGTTCGTCGCGATGTTTCACACGTTACCTGCAAGGTGCCAAGGCACTGGCATCACGAGTCGCCGTAGCAGAGACGGTGTCAGCGAGCAAGGAATGATTCGACGGACCGCCGGGACCGGCGAGTCCATATTTTTAGCTCCGGGCGATGGCACTGCACAGCTTCCTCGACACGACAGCACGGCCCGCGAAATCTGACCTGCAGGCAGAGAAGGCTCGTCGGGAGCCCTACCTATTTTGATGACGAAATAAGCGAAAAGCTGCACAACTGTTCCGCGGCTTTCCTGGACGAGGCAGCATTGACCATTCGTTTTCTAATCTGCGTTTTTTTTTTGTGCTTGCAAAATAAAGTCGTAGTCGCGTCGCTCATCACACCATGAAAGGGCATGGTTGATGGACGACCGGACGCGCGAAGCCGGCGGCTTATGAGAAACCAAGACTCGTCTGAACTGAATGTCACTTGGGCTGTTGCACAGGTTTTTTGCCAAACTCGCGCACTTTATGACCTTGATGGACCGACGGTAAGAGACGGGTAAAGTGCGAATGATTCTCTCGTCAAGGTTGGCAAGAGGCAGAGGAGGCGTGGCTCATCCATTGCAGGAATCTGGCGGTGACAACGAAGCATACATACTTTACGTACAGCTGGAGAACACCCGGTTCTTCATGAGGGGGAGGATGGATGCCTTACCCACCACCTTCGGCACGCCGCCCCTCCCCATAAGCTTTGATCGACGGACTGCCCCTTGAGCTAATTGCGAGGCAATGCGTTCAAGACGAAACGAGGAGTGACTCGTCGGCCCAGCACTCTCGCGGTGGGGGCTCCAGCGGGCGGCGGGCTGCGCGTACTGCAGATGGATCCTTTGGCCCCCCCACGTACTGTACGGCTGCGCAGCCCGACCTACACCTACTGTCCACGTCGATGGCCGGGGCGACCCCACTGCCAGGGCTGTAGTGGCGCATCGTACAGGGCATGCAGGCAGGCAGCAGGCACTTGTTGAGGCGGATAACGTGTGCAGATGGTGTGTGGCATGTGAAGGGGCAGAGGGGCAATATACTTTATGAATTTTGATGTAATTGGCTCGTCTCGAGACCATGTATTGTACCTGACCAGGGCGTGCAGAACATTATTCACCCGTTCGAAGCCGCTGGCGCTTTATATTACTATATAGCACGTGCAGATCGCCGTGGCTCGCCAGAGGTCACCAGGCAAGATCCGCCTCAGAGAGTGCGTGGCGTGCGAAGCTGTAGAGCGTGCCTGTCGTGTGTGTGTGCCTCGGAGAGTGCTCCTTTTTTTTTTCCCAGGGGTCTGTTGTATTTACATATTGCTTCCTTTTCCACAATTTCATGTTTATTGTGTCCGAGCAAAAGCTTCTCTCCATACTCTCCACGCAGACGTAAAAGAGAGAAAAAAAGGGGGAGGCGCAACGTCCATCGTGTGCGTGACTTTGTACGAGAGAACCTGGTCGGTCTGGTTTGAGACTGTATGGGTCCCTTCCAGCTCCCCTAGTGCACCGCATGCCAGGCCTGCGGAGCCGGATGCATTGAGGCGGCCGCTAGACTCAGTCGGTCGACGTCAGAGCCTCAACACCACGATCCTTGATGGATGTGTGCCCAATAACCTGCAGCAGTCCGTACTGCCACAAAGACTACGAGGCACGGCAGAATGACTGCATCCTCGACATTCTACATTGAATCATTGTTATTTGGAGCGTTTCAGGATGGACGTTGGGTATCGGCTCACCGCCACCATTGAACGAATTCGCAAGCTGGGGCGTGCTTGAGTTGATTGTGCACATTCCGAGACTGGAATTGTCGAAATGTACTGTTTGGATGAGTTCGAAACCGAGGTGTTGACAGGAAGTGGCATCCTTGATCTTGCCTTGTGGTCCATACTACGGTGAAGCGTTCTGGCTTCTTGCCGAGCCGAGGGGTTTGCCTGGACTCTCTTGCTCGATGAGGTTCAGTATTGATTTTATTTCGCAGTTTAAAACACGACAGTTGCTATATGGAGTGCTGAAGTCCAATTTACGCACCTCCAAAGCCAGCAATAGCTTTACTCTGACTGTTGAGGCTTGCCCTGCTTCACCAGATCAACTCCAACGAAGAGATCAGGGAGCCTACGCAAAACAAAAGGACCTCGATCTCGCCGCACCCTATAACGAGGCGGCAATGATGTCATGGAAGCATGAATAATTCCTCATGCAAGTCTCATTTGCCCAGGTTCCCTCGGTCGGTTGGCCTTCCATCGGCCCTCTCAACTGTGAAGCATTTTGCGTCTTGTCTGGCGGCAGTCACCTTGCAAATGTACACCTTCTTCTTGCGAGAGAGAGTCCACCTCATCATAGACGTTGAGCCCTAGACAGAATAACGGGCCATTCATCGCCATATTCGCCATCTTTGCGGGGCTCTCGAAGAGGTTTGAGACGTATTGATTGCCGTCACCCGAGTGAATCCTGCCTTGCAACTGGTACAAATGGCGGAGCGGCATGGATCACGAGCATGCTGAAACATAGCTTCAAAGACAGATGGAGACGTTTTTGGGGAAGCAGGTCAAAGATCAATGCGCTGGGAGGATCTGATGGAGGAAGAGGTGGCGAAGCATCAGCGGGCGCACTTTCACACAAGCCAAGTAACACCAGCCCCAATTCCCGTCTCAGCAAGAGGAAAGAAGCGAAGAATCCTGGCTCATTGATCTGATGTCAACCCGCTCATCATACGAGCCCAAAGGTTCCCTTGAGAGCTCAACTGGGCCAAGTGGCTCGGTCCACGGATGACGTAGTGAGACGGCAGACGTGATCCCTTCACGCGCTTATTCTGGCCACGAGGATCGCATCAAGGTGTCTGCGCTTCTCCGCCGACTAACGATTGTATCGTCTCATGTACCATCAATGCTGTCAATATATTTATCACTCGGTAATCTATTTTGATGGGAGGAGAATCGTAAATGGTGCGTGGGTGCAAGCCGCCTTTTCGCCTTTTCACCGCGGTTAGAGAAACCCCCCAGCCACGATTAGGCCGAACTCCTTTTCAGGAACCTCGCAGATGCGCATAGATCAGCGTTCGAGAAAAAAACCTGATTTGGGAATAAAATAGGGGAGGGGAGCGCGATGCACGATTCATGAGTAATGCAAACACCGTCCCTTGGCTGCAAACCCGCAGCATAGTGGCGTTCATGACTAGCTCAGCACGACAGCTCAAAGGCCTGGATGATAGCTTCGAGATGTCCACGAGGTAGTCGAGTTTTTTTATAAAGCCAAAGGTCGCAATGCCTTGGTTTTTCCATCATGTACACTCTCGTTTCCATCAGCTTCGGCTTCCCTCGATCTCAGTCATTCGCTTGATAGCCACTTTCTTTTTCACCACCACCACCACCCCTCAATCGTTTATCATAAGACAGACACTCACTTTCACATCTTTCCTTTTCACATATCAAAAAGCATTCTGCAAGGGTCAAAAAGATGCTCGCAAACGCTGCGACCATCGTCGGCGCTCTGGCCGCTTTGCAGGGCGTTGCCGCCTCTGCTGTGCAGAGACGACAGGTCCTGGGCGACAAGGGCGGCGATCTCATCAACCGTATCGAAGGGAACAAGAAGGTATTGGGCGACCAATGCCATCCCTTTGGCACCTACCAGCTCGGTGGGAGCAAAGTGATCCCGCCCTGCATCTCCGAGCAGGCCATCTCCCTCAAGTGCGAGATTGTGACCAACATGTCCAAGAACGCGACTGTCGCGGCCAGGAACGCCTACAGGGAGTGTCTGACCGAGCAGAGCAGCTCCTACATGGATGACGTGATGGGGTGCCTGGCCTGCAAGTCCAGCCACAACTTCCACTCCAAGGAGCAGGACAGCTTCTGGCGGGAAAAGTACCGCGAGGGCATCGAGGACTTCAAGAAGGACCCCCAGCCGCCCAGGGACATGCTGTGGGCCGGCTACGTGCAGGCCGCCATCGGCAGGACAAAGTGCACGGGCAAGGCCAACGAGCAGCTCCAGGGCTGGCAGTGCTTCGACAAGCTCGAGCCCGCGAGCGGCGTCGCGACCAAGAACCTGACGGTGGAGGAGTACTACCCCAACAGCCGCAAGCCGCAAAACGTCGGCAGGTTCACCCTGGAGGGCAAGGAGTACCCCGAAAAGGACGTCAAGGAGGTGGCCTACCAGAACACGACCTACGAGAAGTTTGACAGCATCGGCATCACGTCCATGACCCGGAGGGAGCTCAGCAACGGCGTCATCGAGACGAACACGACGCACGTGGAGAAGACGGAGCTCACCAAGCACTGGAGCGCCATCACCTACGTCTGCTCCTTTGCCAAGCCGGACGAGTTCACCATCGTGCCCGTCATCAGCGAGCCCGTGCCCATCAAGGACTCCAAGAAGTCCGTCGACAAGGCCGAGGGCGACAAGTTCCCCGTCGTCGTCTGCGACAAGGGCTGCGCCAAGCCCGTCGACGTCAAGGCCACCCACCCCAAGGCCCCGGAGCCTGCCAAGCCGGCCCCGAAGGCTGTCGCCAACGATCTCAAGCCCGCGTTCGACGAACTGAAGCAGCAGAAGAACACCGATGCCCCGAACCAGCTGAGCTCCCAGACCACCTTGAAGGTCATCGAGGCGGTCGAGATCATCACCAGGACGCGCAAGGAGACGACGACATCTCAGCGCGTCTCTGGAGGTTCCGCCCCCGGTGCTCCCGGTGCTCCCGGCGCCCCCGGCCAACCGGGCTCGGTCGACGACAACAACGAGGACTGCAACGAGCCCCCGCTGCCCCCCGCCGCCGGTGGTCAGCAGCCCCCCACCTCCTCTGCCTCGGGTGGTGCTGCTGCTGCACCGACCAACCCTTCTGCTGCTGCCGAGGGCAACCGCGAGAGACCTTCATCATCCGGGCCCGGTGGCAACACCGTCTTCAGGCCCAAGAAGCCTGTCCCCGGCTCCCGGCCCCCCTCCAACGGCATCCCCGGCGGTCCCTCGTCCGGACCGGGTGAGCAGGGATCGTCGTCAGGGCCGTCTTCCCCCGCTGGTCCGGGTCCCAACGGCAACGGCAACGAGAACGGCGGCTCCTCATCCAGGCCCGCTGCTCCTCCGTGCCCGACTTGCTCAGGACCCGCCGGGGCCCCCGGTGGTGCTGGGACTGGCCCCGCCTCGTCGTCGCCGGCGGCGGCTGAGTCTTGCGAGGGAAACAAGGCCACTGCTCGCGTCAAGATGACTGTCTGCCAGATGCCCAACGAGGACAACTGCAAGACATACTACTACTAGACCATGACCACCAAGACGTCTCATTTTTATGCATGTAGATGAAAGAGGAGATTCTCAGGTAGATTTTTTCAAAGGTGTATAGATTGAATTAAGCGTTCCAAGAACTTTTTTCCGCAGTCTCGATCGGTCACGTGAGAGGAGGTGACAAATGTCTGGCAGGTCACACACACAGTGCAGTTGTTTGCCCTCTTTCCAAATTTGCCGTGTTTGTGAATCTCCCTGGCTCACCAGTGAACCGTTGCCGCCAAAGGTAGATAGATCCGGGTCAAAATCCGAACCATGTAGCAGTGGCGCCTGTCGGTTGCCAGACGTCGCCTCGCAGAGCAATTTGCAAAGTCGTGCCTGGCCAAACACCCTACCAAAGGTCAAATCTGATCAGAAACAATTCGGCATGGAGGAATTTAGCCTCTTGAGTTTTTTTTTTCTCGCTCAAAAGTATTTCAAATTTCATAATTCTTTTGATTTCCTTGTTTTTTATTGGAGAGGCGAGACAGATTTGTCATTCGCAACCAAAATAGAAGAAAAAAATCTAGCAAGTCTTTCTCGTCGACGCTATTCTATGCTCTGTGTGATTTCCCAAATGCTATATGCTGATGCTGATGATGATGATGATGATGATGATGATGATGATGCCAAGTAATGAGTGATGCAGCGCAGCTGGCTCCGTGACGACTTTTCCTCCCCCCTCTCCCTTATGAGCTGCCGTGAGCCCGCTTCACACCAAACTTGCGCGAGATGGTGACCCAGCCAGCGGCGTAGCAGACGGTGCGGAACGCAGCGCCGTCGGTGGTGTCCCCGAAAGCGGCATCCAGCGCCTTCTCGATGACGTCGTGGTCTACGAAGCCCAGCGCCTCCACGTTCTCCCTGGACAGCAGGCTGCTGAACTTGGTGTGCAGGGGCCCGCCCTTGGGCCAGTTGGTGGGCGCCCAGAAGGTGACCTTTTTGCGGTTGTACAGCTCGTCGGTGATGTAGGGCCGGGCGGCCTCGCGCAGGATCCACTTCTCGCTCAGAAAGTCAAACACGGACGCGGACTTGTCAATGTCGGCGTCGTCGCTCGGCGGCATGACCTTGAGCTTGACGCTCGGCGGCAGGCCGTTGAGGTACTCCGCGAGGTGGTGGTCGAGGAAGGGCGTGCGGCCCTCGAGGCTGTGCGCCATCTCGGTCCGGTCGCCCAGGCAGGCGAGGAGGACGTTGGGCAGGATGCTCTTGTTCCAGAGGTACATGGCCGAGTTGCCCGGGTGCCACTTGTCGCTCATGTTGCGGAGGACGTCGTCGCGGTGCGCGGCCATGAGCGTCTTGCGCGGGTCCCAGTCGTCGCCTTGGCCGCCGTTGCCGAGGTCGGCGCGCGTCCACGGCTGGTAGACGTCCTTGGGCGGCTGCCAGCCGAGGATGCTCTCGGCCATCAGGCTCTTGGACATGTCGACCGGCGGCGCCGCCTGGGCCGCTTCCTCCTCCTCCGAGTCCTTGGCCGCCGCCGCCGCCTGCCGACGCCACGCCGCGCGGCTCTGCGCGTACGCCGCCTTGCCGAGCTTCTCTCGAATGCCGCGCTCCTCCAGGGCCGCCGAGGCCTCGGTGGCCAGATCCGGCTCGCGGAGGTACTCGATGGCGAAGCTGGGGTAGCCGCAAAAGTGCTCGTCGGAGCCCTCGCCCGTCAGCACCACCTTGACGCCGTGTCGGCTGGCAAAGTCCGAGAGGGCAAACTTGGCGACCGAGTTGAGATCGAAGTGGTGGTGCTCGCAGTGGTACGCGGCGTCTTCAAAGTACTCTGCCAGCTTCTCCTCGTCCAAACGCACTTTGTAGAGATCGACGCCGAGCCACTCGGCCGTTCGTTGGGCAATGCCTGGGAAAGGCCCGAGAGTCAGCATGAGAAA
>JAPFUF010001067.1:0-10015 GCA_030780645.1 Aschersonia sp. MBC 508
AAAAGAAAAGAGAAGAGAAGAAAAGAAAAGAAAGCTGATGTGACAAAATAAAGCGTCCAACATCCTGTTTCTTTCCTTTTGGAGGGCTCCTCTCTCTGGGGATGATGGATGGGGGATCTCAAGTAGCGGGAGCGGGGTGATTGGTGTGAGGGGAGCACGTACGCACTGGCGAGGGGCATATGCGTATCGAGATAATACTTTAGGTCAAAGTCGTGCCCCGACGGATAGAGGATTGTGACGGAAGCCATTGTGATCCGGGCGGATGGATGAGACTGATGGATGTAGGTGTTTGTGGTGTGTGCGTGAGACGGCGCGTGAATGAGGGGAGGAAAATCTCGCAATGTGTTGGGTACTTGGGAGCGAAGCGATGCGGTATTTGAATGAGACATACCCCCGTTTATCTCTGATGCGAGCTGCGCAACTCATCACACCAGAAGGGAGGAGGGGTGGGCGGGATGGGGGAAAAGGACAGGGTAGGATTTCCTATCGTGGCAACCCCGCATCGCCTTCCCGCGTGGCGGCCCATCTTCACTCTGGAAGATTTCCCTCTTCGGACGAAAGAACCCATGAGCTGATGAGGTGGGAAAAAAGCATGCCGCGAGCCCTCGGCACGCTTCGATCGAGGCACTGATGCTTTGCAGAGGTGATGCCCAGGCTCGATGCAGCGAGACCGTCCTTATTTGCAAGCGACAGGTTCACCATCGGAAGGGCTCGGCTTCAGGAAGGGAAACGCGTTTCCTACGAGTCTACGACAACCTGGAATAATCGTGCCGCCGCTCCCAGCATCTCGAGCGCAGCGAGGCCGGCCCGCCGCAGGCGACCTCCGGTAGGACCGCCGGAGGCACATCGGCGCGTGAGCAGGCTGTTCGTCACAATTGCTCAAGCTTTCTCGGGGATGCGATACTCGTCGGCCAGCAGCCCGGCAGGGACCCTGCAATGGTGCGGTTGCATCACTCACAGCTTGCCTTGACAGCACATGCAGCTGCGGTCTTGACGGACGAGCGCAGCCATGGCAGCGGGTGGCCTTGTGTGCGTCCCCCCTCGCCTGCCAAAGAGAGAGGGCCCCAGAAAGGGAAAAAGCAGAGCTGAGGTAGTGAAAGGAAAGCAGGCTTGCCTCTGTCCCGCTCCACTCAGAGACGTATGTACGTATGCGTTGGCTGACGCTCCCCTATGCCGGCACGCGACCTGTCCTGATCGGCTTCAAGTTCTGCAGCCGAGATGATCCATCCACCCTGCTGGTCGATACCACGTAGGCCTTGCTCCACTGTGCCTTTGCCTCCTCTCCGTATAGATCGTGACGACAAAGGTTGGTGAACGAACTTGCGTGCCCCCCGGGAGTTATTCACTTCTGTCCGTCTCCACGCTTGTGATGTGAGACGTGGATATGCAGTCGCTTTCCTGGCTCTGTCTGTCTCTACGCCTGTGATGTGAGATTCGGATAGGCAGTCGCTTTCTGGTGTCGAGGCTTCAGTGCCCGAGATCACGCCGCGGAGACGCATCGGTATAGTGCTTCACGGCATACCTGCCCGCTCATGGGGCTGATCATTTGCCAGCGCGTGCAGGAGAGGGGTCTGTTTGCCCATTTGACGTTTTGGCGCCGTATCATGTGTGCCCGTCCGCGTACGCTTGCCTAAATGGCAGACTGCGACAAGCTAGCCTCGGGTTTTGGCCGCCGACTCTGCACGGCTCAATGTGCATGGCCTTCCCCATTGACAGCTCCCTGATATCAGTCAGCCTGGTCCGACTCCCTGCGAACCGCGGAAACTCCCTCCGCTGTGAGCGACCAGACATGGACATGACGCCGTCCAGGACCGCCGGCGATTGAGATGTTGAATTACATACGCATCCGCACGCCACACGCACATCCAGGTCCAATTTCCCTGCGCAGGTCCCGTTCAAAGTAAAGAAAAAAAGAAATACTCAATTCATTGTTGGTTGGTCGCTTTCGTCTACGGGTCTTGCGTCGTCTAGTCAGGCCCGTCTTTGTGCACTACTCGTCATCCAATATCGTCTGTTTTGTCCAGACGGCGCCGAGTCAGTCCCCGCCCAATACACGAGCTCATGGACGACCACGAGGCGCTGCGGACATGCCGCAGGCTTACCTTTCCCAGCTCGGCTGCACTCGCCCGTATCAGCACGGGCGGGGGCCTTGTTTACACCAGCGAAAGGGACGGACGGGCCAGGAAGAATCGTAGAAGATGGACCACGGCTTTGTGTAACATGGGCGATGGATGTCGGCCAAAGCCAACGTCGCTCCACTGGCGGCGATCCATGCACAACCACACGGCGAACCCTGAAGGGTCGAGCAGATCCGACTCGAAACGCTGATCCGTTCATCTGCAACGGATCAAGCAGATTACATTGCTTCTGCACTGTGCGTCCGGGGCGGATCTTCCTTCCATTTTCTCGGGTAGGATGGGCACGGGGGCGGAGCAGCAAGTTTTGGTACATGATATCTGTGTAGAACAGGGTTAATTGCTGAGAAGCCGGCCCCGACAGTCGTTGATCAAAACCTCGCTAGATCTCTCTCTTAGCTTTAGGGGGGTAGTGGAGAAGACGGAAGGCGAGTGAGATGTTGGGGCGTCCCGTCTCCGACTGGCGACGGGCAGAAAAGACGTACGGCTCACAACCAAGACGTGGCGTGGCGTACATGCATACTCGCGATGCGTTCGCTGTCAGGATTGATTAGGCCGCATGCTCGCTGTATTTCATCCAAAGAAGGGGTCACCACACATTTCTGGTCGGCATTTAGTCTGTCTGCCGATAACGCCCTCGGGATAGAGAGGCTGGGGCTCCACCAACGGCAGACGACGAGCCCAACCGTCATGCCATGTTAACAGCTGCATCAGCGCTAGCGGACAGAAATCTGCCATCCGTCTGTAAGGCGCAGAAGGCACGGCCGAGATTGAGAGTGCTGCGGCGAGCAGGTCCTACTCGTCGCACTCTGCACACAAGCCGCATCACCATCACCATCATCACCATCACCATCACCATCATCACCATCACCACCATCACCACCATCACCACCACCACCACCACCGACACCACCGACACCACCACCACCGTCGTCATGGCTGAGCCGACCCTTCCCGAACCCTTTGCCAGCATCCCGCGGGAGTCGTTCCTTTTCGGTCCGTCGCCCATCCAGCATCTGCCGCGCATGTCGCAGGAGCTCGGTGGCAGGGTCCAGATCTACGCCAAGCGGGAGGACTGCAACTCTGGTCTTGCGTACGGCGGGAACAAGACGCGCAAACTCGAGTAATGGCAACCAACCCACCTGAACATATCCGTCAAACCCCCTCGGCGCGCGCCGGGGGAAGCGGGCGGGCGGGCGCCGCCCCAGGAGCAGTATTGACTGACGCCTGTTTCTTTCATTCTACCGCTCATTCTAGGTATCTTGCCTCGGAAGCACTCGCCCGGGGCTGCGACACGCTCGTCTCCGTGGGGGGCGTGCAGTCCAATCACACGCGGCAGGTGGCCGCCGTCGCCGCCAGGCTCGGCCTCCGGGCCGCCACGATCCAGGAGCACTGGGTGGACTGGCACGACGCGGGCTACGAAAAAGTCGGCAACATCCAGCTCTCGCGCCTCATGGGCGCGCACGTGCACCTCGACCCGTCCACCTTTGGCATCGAGCACAAGACGACGCTCGCCCGGCTCACGGCCGACCTCGAAGCCGAGGGCCGCAAGCCGTACTACATCCCGGCCGGGGCGTCGGACCACCCGCTCGGCGGGCTGGGCTTCGCGCGCTGGGCCTTTGAGGTCGAGGCGCAGGAGCGCCAGATGGGCCTCTTCTTCGACACGGTGGTGGTGTGTGCCGTGACGGGCTCGACCTTCGCCGGCATGATTGCCGGCTTCAAGCTCGCGCAGAAAGCGCTGGGGTCCCGCCCGCGCAAGATCATCGGCTTCGACGCCTCCGGCAAGCCCGGACAGACCTTTGACCAGGTCCTCCGGATCGCCCAGGCCACGGGCGTCAAGATTGGGCTGCCGCGGGACGCCATCACGGCCGAGGACGTCGTTCTCAACAGCGAGTACAACGCCCGCGTCTACGGCATACCCGACGAGACGACGGTGGAGGCCATCAAGTTTGGGGCGCGCACGGAGGCCTTCATCACGGATCCCGTGTACGAGGGCAAGAGCCTCGCCGGCATGATTGGCCTGATTCGCAAGGGCGAGCTGGCGGCGGGAAACGTTCTCTATGCCCATCTAGGGGGCCAGCTGGCACTCAACGCCTACTCGGAGCTGGGAATGTAGCTAGCCGACACAATGCTCGGGGGCGGTTTCTAGTTCAAGTGTGATTCTTCATCTCAACACTTGGTCATGAACAGTACGTCGTTGTTCAACTGAAAGAGCTTCTTTCGTTGGCCACTGGCATGAATTCGTGTGCGTAGACGACCTGAACGCGTGCGAGCATTACGACTCGTCACATAATAAGAATGAGGATGTGATGTGGAGCACCGCACGCCCAGGCTTTTGCAGTCTCGCTGCCTAGCTGGATTTGCAGATCCTCGAACAAAGCGCCGAGCCAGATCCAGCAGCACGTTGTGTTTGGACGTTGACAATGCAATTTTTTATTCTTCTCCTTTTTTTTTCTCTTTTTCTTTCTCTTTTTTTTTTTTGTGTTTTGACTCTTTCACGTCCATCATGGGCATTTCCGCCCTCTATGCTATCAGCGGACCCCACCTTAAGGAAGGTTTGGATCAGCAGCCAGCCGGCCAGCCAGCCAGCTCAGTGCAGTTCAACCTCTTCAATCGCCCGCCTCTGGAACGGCCCAAAGTCCACCCCACCCGCGTACCTGCACGCCGCAAGGCTACTGCAGACTAGATAGAACCAGAGGCTTTTTCGCCCATGACCATGATAATGCCATCCCTTGTTCGTTCGCCGCTCGTGCAGCTGCCGCCGGTTCCCTTGTTGCTTCCCCCCAGGTTGAGCATACACGCAGCACGTTCCCAGAGACGGCGTTGTGAGAGAGCTGCAGTGAGGGTAGTGGCGGTGGCCACGCAGGCCGGCTGACCATGTTCCACGGACCGACCACCTTGGCTCGTCTTGGCACGGTCGGAGCCACTCAGCCCTCGCCATTGCCTTTGCACGGGCGTTGGCAAACACATCGCGGCGTTGAGGGCTAGAACGTAACGACAAAGGACTTCATGTCCATGCAGGTCTGCTCCCGTTCTATTATCCTCTCTTTAGTCTTGTTCAGAAGAGCAACCGCGGAACTTGCATGGCGCGCGAGCATCGCGGCACGTCCACAATTAGAGGCGCTTAAGCTCGTAACTCATTTGTGTGCGATTCATTGCCGTAAATCGAATTACCATCCGCTTCCATCTTCGCTTCAACGCCCGATCGTACATCTCCCCCAACTTCACATCGTGTATAAATAGTCTATTCGTGCTCCCCTCACCTGCTCACGTAGAGCAAAAAACGAACCATCTATCATGCCACTATGAGGAAGAAGTTGCTCCCGGCAGGGCTTGAACCTGCGGCCTCCGCATCACTAACGTTTATTAGTACGAAGCTCTAACCAACTGAGCTACGGAAGCATCTTATGCTGATCAATGCCTTAACGTAGATTATACGCTGCTTCATACATGGGGCTTCTCAATCATCGCAGCCTTCAAATACATGATTCGATATTCTCCATCGGGCACCGTGGGACGCCCCTGCCGTTCAGACCAGTATACCACCAGACTGACTGTTCGCTCCTCCAATTTCGCGCATTATTCTCACGGACGCACGCGCGGAAACACAATTGCCGCAGTGGTGTGTGTTGCGCATCCATTTGCTTGGAGCCTATGGGATGGGCCGTCAACCATTGCGGCTTCAAACTGACTGTCACAAAGGCAGTGTCAGGGACGGGACGACTTCGTAGGCACGAGCGCAGCCAGAATTGACGGGATGGCTTCAATTGTTTCATAAACTCATACCTGCGTCAGTCCTGCGCAGCCAATCTCGCACGTAAATTTTGTCTTCCCGTACAGATGCGCGCAAATCATGCGAGGCAACCATATCTTACTAGCGACATAGTTTCAGGGCAACAAATTGCCGTTCCAACGATGCCTTTCGCCCTTTCCTGTGACCCTGCGGGCACCTGCTTGCTAAGAGGTCTTCTGTCTTTTGCCCAGGTGGCCGTGGAATCAGCGCTGAGAACAGAAGATGAGAGGAAACGCCAAACGCCCCGTGAATGCTATGCCGACACGCCCTCCTATTTGCCCTGCTGCTGCTCCAACCTGTACTTTTCATTCTCGACATCCCTCCAGTCCGGGGGGATCGGTTCGTTGCCGCTCGTTTCCTTGACGCCGCCTGAAAATGCCGGCTTGCCAGCATACAACTGGTAGCCCTTGCCGCTCTCTGCGCCCTCGACATTCTTGTACGTGACGGGCAGGTTCCCTCGGAACCGCTTGCGCATATCGACCATGCCGCGCTTACAGTCGCCGTAGCCCTTTTTGAGCTGCTGGCATTTCGTGGGCAGCGTGCTTGCCAGTGGTTCGCGGAGGCAGTCGGTCGCCTTGTTGCGCTGGATCATGACGCAGTCGGACTCCTGGAGACATTGCGCGAGCGCATCGCCTGTCAAGACACGCGGTCAGTCGACGACTTCTGAGCTGTGAGGGGGGCACGCGCGGGACTTACGAAGCTCTTGACATGAGCTCGGCATGGTTGCGGGACGCTGCAATATCTTGTCTGCTGGACGGATCAAACAAGCTCTTGGCTGGCTGCAAGCACGGGAAAAGTCCGAGATATCAATACTGCGATGTTGTGATTGGCTGGAAAAACGGGTCACCATGTGTTTTGCAGCGCGCAAGGTACCTGACGAGAACAATTCCTGACTACGTATGCGGAGCTTTGAAATTCTATATGCAGCGAAGTGTTGGAGGCAGCCGGTGGTGATGTTGCTCTTGACATTCTGATTCCTTTACAATGAGACATCAAGGTTGTCAACATTTTCGCAAATTCATGAGGTAAACGATATGTCACCTCTTCGGGCTCGAATAAGGTCTTTTCTTCATGTGGATTTGCAGAACACAGTCTCGTAGTACTCACAGCCCCCGGAAAAGAGTACCGTCAATGCTGAGAACCAATCATCTAGAGACAGAGTGACATCAACATCAAGCTCCCGACGTCGATGTAGAAAGTCGCGTAAATAAATGACAAAGCTATAGGGTATCCCAACGGTCGATGGCAAAGATGGGTGGGTCTGGTCCTCGTGCTAACCATGTGCGGATCGCTCCCATCACATGTGACATCACTGCACAAGATGCATAATGGTCCACCTTCCCCGGACCAGCGCCCTGAGCGCAAAAACAATCTTACCATTGTATTGCGTTGGAAACGCGACATGGCCGGGCTGCCAGCTTCTTCCTCTTGACATATTCGTAACTTTTAATGTTCGTCGTCAAAATGCCGGTGCCGTTCATTGGGAGACTTCACTCGTAAGTTTCCGACATCTCCCCAGCCTGCCAGTGGCGAAAGATACCAAGTGAGCCATGGTACTCATCGTGTGTCGAATGCAGCTCTGAGTACCTGGCGCTCGTTGGATCGTTTATTTTTGTCGGCCTCGAGGCCATCGTGCGGGTTCTCACTCTAACGCTGCGTTGGTCCCCCTTCCTTTTATTTCCCCCCTCACCCGTGCTGCCCATTGACCAGAAGCCAGCATCCTTTGTTGTCTCATTCTTTTACTTGGCCTCGCGGCGTCTGTTCAATCGACTTTCAACAGCGGAGCACAAGAGGGCGGAGAACAGAAAAAAATGTGAGCAAGGTTCCGAAGTGGGGGAAGGACTGCTCACAGCGGAGGCTAACATGGTCCCAGCGATATCAACGTCGGTCCGTGAGGCGCCGGACTTTGTTGAGCTCTGCCGACTCTGGGGGTTTGAAGCAGAGGAGCACATTGTGCAGACCAAAGATGGTTACCTCTTGGGCGTGCACAGGTTGCAGTGGCGGCAAGGAGAGGAGGGGCAAAAGGTCAACTGCGGATCGGGGAGCATCAAGAAGAGGGTCGTGTATCTCCACCACGGACTCCTCATGAACTCCGAGGTCTGGGTCTGCCTGACGGACGAGAAGCGTTGTCTCCCATTCGAGCTGGTCAAGCGCGGGTTCGATGTCTGGGTGAGTCGATGGCCCCCACACCATTCGGTCGGTTCCTTTTCTAAGAGTCCACGCTCGCATAGCTCGGCAATAATCGCGGAAACAAGTATTCCAAAAAGTCAATCCACAGCTCCCCAACATCGGTCAAGTTTTGGGATTTTTCCATGGACGAGTTCGCTTTCCATGACATTCCGGATACTATATCTTACATCTTGGACACGACAGAGCAGCAAAGCCTGTCTTATATTGGCTTCTCGCAGGGCACGGCACAGGCCTTTGCCACACTAGCAATCCACCCGCTTCTCAACCACAAGGTCAACGTCTTCATCGCACTAGCACCCGCAATGGCCCCGGCCGGTCTGTCGAACGGCATTGTCGACTCGTTGGTCAAGGCGTCGCCTTCGGTGCTTTTTCTCATGTTTGGCAGACGGTCCATCTTGAGTTCAGCAACCATGTGGGAGACTCTGCTGTATCCACCCCTATTTTGTTACGTCATTGATAAGGGTCTCGTGTTCTTGTTCAATTGGAAGACCAAGAACATATCGACGAGCCAGAAGCTGGCCGCATACCCTCACCTGTACTCGTTCACCAGCACCAAGAGCGTGGTCCATTGGTTTCAAGTTATTCGCAACAAGTGTTTCCAGATGTACGACGACGATGTTCATCAGCCGATGAACATGGTGACTTCGAGAAAGTACTCAAAAGTGGCAAAGTATCCGAGTCGCAATATCCGGACGCCGGTGGTGTTGGTGTATGGCGGCAGCGACTCTCTGGTCGACATCAAGGTGATGCTCAGAGAATTACCTCCACAGACGGTAGCGACCGAGATACCGCACTTTGAGCATCTCGACTTCCTCTGGGCTCGGGATGTGGACTCACAGGTTTTCCCGCACGTCTTTGATGCGCTGGACAGCTTCACCAATGCCGAACACTCGCTGGAAGAGTATGACAGGTATTTTATGGTGCGAAAAGAGAGTCTCCGGGGGGCAGGCTACCACCGGCATCGGGGCAGCGAAAGCGAAGCCTCGACATCTGCATTGGCGACGGGCAACGACGCCGCCACCGCCGAGCCCAGCCAGCAACAGGCTCATAACGACACTCGAGGGGCTGATCGTGCACAGAGTACCCGAACTGGAAGTCGCAAGGATGGCGGCGCGAGCGAGACGGTCATCAAGCCGGCAGAAGGCCACCCCGAGAAGTTGAAAGGTGTTGGTGTCCGCCGGAACCAGGCAAAGTCGGCAGGGGACAAGCAAGAGGCGGCGTAGACGTGGCTTTGGGGCAGGCCCAGGTCCAGAGACTATGTATATACATGGATGGCATTATCACTTGAGGGACCGGACATTCCACGTCCTTGGCAGTAGATGGAACGGTGTTGCTTCCACCGTCTTGTACACACGACGCCGTAGATGGGATGACGCAGTGCAAATTCAGATTTACGTCAACAATGTGAGAAAACATCATCGTTCTAGTAGTAGTGGTCCATTTTGTTTATTTTCTTTTTTTTTTCCTTCGCTAGGCTGGTATGACGACGCCTTCAAACGAAGCCCGATTCCTGGCGCGACGATGAAAAATACGAGAGAGAGGAGTTCGTCAAGGGGACCCGGTGGGTCGTGCGCGGGCCGGGCTTGACCATCCCGGCGCCCGACGTCGTCTTTTCGTTTCTGTTTTTGCTTTTTTCTCTACTTAGTCCGGCCAAGGGTCTACGGTCGGCGATTGCCTATTTGGGAGGTGCCGGACGGACGGGCGGGCGAGCGAGCCTTGTCGCCGGCATTGGGACCATAAAATCAAGAAAAAGGTCACAGACTGCTGCGTCCGGAGCAGTACACGCGCATTGTAAGCTTTTGTCCCTGCCCCTGCTTGCGGCGGGTGAGCCTCCGGCGGCCCTACCGGGGGTCGCCTGCGGCGGGCCGGCCTTGCTGCGCTCGAAGCACTGCTGCCG
>JAPFUF010001071.1:0-25943 GCA_030780645.1 Aschersonia sp. MBC 508
GTACAGGCCGAGAGCCGCCGTGGCGCCCTGCGTCGCTGCGAGCCCTTGCACCACGGCGCCCACCGCGGCCACGGGCACCTTCCGCAGCCTGCGCAGCGCTGCCTCTGCCTCGCCCGCCAGCTCCGGCTGCCGTCGCAGCGCCTCGACCACGGCGCGCGTGCTAGCCCGTCCCACCCGGAGCCCGTTTTCCCCCATGATGCCCAGGATGCCCATGGCCCCTGCGACGTCACCGCCTTTCGCGAATGCCTCCACCACCGCCTCGTAGTCATGGCCCCTGACCCGTGTCTGTCGCGACAGCACGTCCAGCGCCTCCGTCGCCAGCGTCGCGTCGCCGTGTCGCGCCGCCGTCGCGAGCACATTCCCCGCCGTCCCGTCCGACACGCCGCCGCCGCCCCTGACGGCCCGGTTCCACGCAAACATGGTCCCCGGATGGTGAAAGGCCTGGCTGCAGACGTCCAGCGCGTAGTAGACGAGTCCCGACATGTCCTTGCCTCTGTTCTTGTCCTTGTCCTTGCCGCCGCCGGCGGCCGCCGTCGTGGTGCTCTCGCGCCAGTACAGGACCTGCAGCATCTCATCCAGAAAGCCCAATTGCCCAAACACGACGATGAAAACATCCAGCACCCAGTGGTCGACGAGAGGGTACTCCTCGAGCAGTTTCGTCAGTCGCAGATGCGCCAGCTCGTACTGCTCGTCCCGCAGCAGGCCGAGCACCACGTTCTGCTGCGCCCGCGCATCGACATGGAACCAGTAGTCCTTCATCATGTCGAGCACCTCCTGCCGAAGCGTGTAGTCGGGGTGGTTCGTCAGCGCCACCAACGCACTCTGGCAGATCTGCTCCGTGGGCTTCAGGTTGTGCGCGGCCATGTCGTCGAGGAGCTTGCGTATCGCCGTCACGGACCCTTGCGGATCGGCCATGGCGTCCATCAGGCACTCGTATATATAGGGGCTCAGGGGCTGCTGGTCCCGCCTGCACACGAGGTGCTCGACGAGCTGCATGATCCGGCCGTGCTTGTCAATGTCCTGGCCGAGGAAGGTCCATCCTCGCGCGTCGCGAATCGTGTTGAGCGCCGCCACAATGTCGTCGACCGAGGCCTGCGCCAGTGTTTCCTCGGTCGGCGGCGAAGGCATGAGCAGACATTGTTCCCGTCCGCGTCGTGGTGACTTGCTCCGGATCGGGAGCCTAGGCTTGGGGGGGCCGTCGAATTCGGTCCGCCGTCTTCTGGTCGTGGTCGCGGCATGCGTCGACGAGCTTGGCACCGGCAGTGTAGTAGTAGACAGGAGGCGCGACTCGACCACGCGCGCGCCGCCGCTGATCATCGCAGGTCGCCTTGCAGCAGAGCGAGCCTGCAGGCGCCGCGTCGACGCGGTGACGGCGCGGCGCAATGCCTGGCTGTCGTAGGCTGGGCACAGGCAGCGCCATAATCCATCGCAGACCAACAGCAGACTACCTCGCATCCTCGTCCATGGTGCTGCCATTCGTCTCTGTACATAAACGAGGCAATTGAAACGGGACGAGCTTAGCTCTCCACCCATGCTTCTTCAAGTGCAGTGTGGCCCCTGGTGTGCCTGACCACTAAGCGGGGCGATGCATTTCGCGGGGCGTCCGTGTCTATGTGTGCGTGCATGTGTGTATGCGTATGCGTGTGTGAGTCTGCCAGCCTCGCCCGCGACTATCGCTGCGGTATCGTCAAGAATGGGCTTATCCCAGCAACCGTTCCAGCAACGCACGTAGCTCCCACGCAGCCAGCCAGCAGCGCGCGCATCATGGTAAGCCGCCGCCGCTCCCGCCCGTCCGGCAAATAACTACATCCCCCGGTCCTCACGGCAGGCCGCAACTTGCTAACCCGTACATTGGCGACATCTGCACAGCTGCCACTCAGTCTTCTGAACGCCGCCCAGGGGCATCCCATGCTCGTGGAGCTCAAAAACGGCGAGACGCTCAACGGCCACCTCGTCCAGTGCGACACGTGGATGAATCTGACGTTGCGAGAAGTTGTCCAGACGAGTCCTGTACGCGCCATCCCTTATCATCATCCCCCCAAGCCAGTACCTCACCCTGCTTTTCCGCTTCCCCGGCTCCCTGCTCCTCCTCGCCGGGACGTCCGAACGCATACCATGGAGAGGGAAAAAAAAAAAGAAACCCCAGCGCTGAACCACGGCACTAATCTGCATCATCCAGGGCGGCGACAAGTTTGTACGGTTACGAGAAGCATACGTCAAAGGAAACAATGTAGGCCCCCTCCCGTCTTTATCCAACCCCCTCTCGTTGCACGCGTGCAAAGATCAGCAGTGCTGTACCCAGGTTTTGGCTGCTGCTTCTTCTTTTGAGGCTGGCGACTGGATGGACCGAAATTACAAGACGCCCGCCCTTCCCCTTCCCCGCCCCTTTCCTCCTCCTGACACCCTCCTCTCTAGAAAAATTCACCTGGGCTCGGCAACGCGAACAGAGACGACTGACTGACTGACTGACATGGGGGGGCCGGCCTCTCACGGGCGATACAGATCAAGTACCTCCGCGTCGACAACGAAATCATTGACAAGGTCGCCGAACAGCAAAAGAACCAGCAGGGCGGTTTCAGGGGCGGTCGCGGTGGTGGCGGCGGCGGCCCAGGAGGAGGAGGAGGCCAGTCGAGGGGCGATTACGGCCGCGGAGGAGGAGGCGGCGGCGGCGATAGGGGACGAGGCGGAAGGGGCGGTGGTGGTGGTGGTGGCCGTGGCGGTCGCGGTCGCGGCGGACGAGGCCAATGACAAAAGTCAAGCGCCGTGTATAAAAGAAAAAAATGTAAAAAAAAAAACAATGAGCAGGTTTTCTTTCTCCTATACAGAGAGAAAAGAGTAGATCAGCGTCCCAGCTCTCGAAGCATGGAGTTGAGTGGATCGCAGCCTCGCCTGCGTCTGGGCTTACGCACCATCCAACCACCACATGTGGCCACCAAATACATGTCCAGGGGATACAAGGTGCAGCGGGCAAAGGGGAAAGAGAAAAACCCCCCCGAGGTTGGCCTGCGTGAGGCTGAGCCCAATGGCAGAGACAGGTGGCCAGCACCAGAGAAATTCACAAGCGATACTACTCTTGGTACTTGAGCAGTGACCAGAGACAAAGACAGAGAGAGGGAGAAGAACAAAAGGGAAAAAGAATATGGAAGCATTGAATCAGAAAGAAATGTCATAGTTTCCGGTCTACACTGATCGTATGGCCGAGACTCGAAGGTGCCCACCGTAGTCTATTATTTAACACTAAAGCTCGTTCTTGAAGCGTTACAAAACGTCACCGACAGGAGATCAAGAAAATCATTGTGCCAGTAGTTCCTCCCACATAGCGAAGCTAATCTACACGAGGTCCATAGATTACACATGTACAGCGCCCAGTGCTCTAGAAATTGGCTACGGCGACGGCGATTGCCTGATCGTCCGAGTGTGAAATGGACAACGCGATATCCTTGACACCAGCCTTGGCGGCCGCAGCTGCCGCATCCCCGCGAAGCTATAATCATGCGCGTTAGCATACCCGCCGAACGAAGCAGGGGGAGGCGCACCATGGACGTGACGTACCTTGACTGTCGGAGCACCCTTGTCGTTTTTGATAATTTCAATGTCCTTCATAGCAGCGCCGGCACCCTTGCTGGCGACGCCAAGAGACTTGAACACGGCCTCCTTGGCACTCCAACGTCCGGCAAAGGAGCTCTCGGGGCTCGGAGCGCTCTTGCAGTAATCAATCTCCGCGGTGGTAAAGTTACGCTCAAGGAATGTCTCATTCTCGATTTTCACCGCAGAAATGTCCTCCACATCTACGCCGACGTTGCTGTTCTTGTTCGTGACCTTGTGGGCCAGAGCTTCCATGACCTTTTGAGTCTCGGCGGCTCGAGACGAGGTCATGGTCTTCTCCGACTGCTTCATAAAGTTGTCCGAGAACTTGAGCTCAGCAGACTTCTTGTCCTCTGAGACGCGGGCATCGGGGTTGAGCAACACACTGTTGAGTTGTTCATCCGTGTACGGCGCCTTTGACTTGGCAACGAACAGACTGTTGTTGATCAGCCCGTTGTGGAAGTAGCGGTAGGCCTTCTTCTGACGTGCTTCGACCTTGGCGCAGTAGCCCCGATACGTGCCTTCGTCAAGAGTGGCGAACAGGTACTTGGGATGAATACCAATGGCTTGGGCACCCTTCTGGCCAAACCCGAACGAGGTGACAGAGAAGGCCTTGACGCCGTCGGTCTGAATGCTACGGCTGGGGTACACAATGAGATCGAATTGCTCCATGACGGGGTCCACGTTGTCCGCGTTGCGGTTGCCAGGCACCAGCCCGCTGTTGAGCACCTGCAAGCATCCGTTCATCATCCAGGCACCAGCAGCGCCCTTGGGGTGGCCCGTGAGGTACTTCTGGAATATACCCATGACCGCGTTACCCTTGGAGCGGCCGAGATGGCGCAGCTGCTGACAAATGACAGAAGATTCGTTCTTGTCGTTTGCTTTGGTTGATGTGCCGTGGAAAGACGCAACGTCTAGGTCATCAATGGTAAGGCCCCAGGTAGCCAGCGCACCACGGAGGGGTGCGATGCTAGCATCTCTCTTCCAAAAGTTGTTGCCCATGCTGCGCAAAAGCTCCTTCTCCTGTCGGAGAGCCTCCTTTTCAATGTGCACAAACCGCTCCTGGGCATAGAGCTTCTCATCAAAAGCGGTATTTTGAGATTTCATGGCTTCGATTTCATCGTGGATGAATTCGAGCTCCGATTCCTGCCATTGCTTAATTTGCTTCTTGCGGCGCTCAATCTGGCGGCGGCGGTAGTTGATATCGAGCAACGGCGATGGGAACTTGCCGGCGTGCTCACGAGCAGTGGTGAGCACACCTTGTCCAGGGGCAGGAACAGAGCGGCCAATCTTGTCCGAGGCAGTGGTGGTCAGGGCGAGGACACCATAGATAGGCACGCCCATGTCCAAGGCCAACTGAGCAGTCATGATGACCTGGATACCACAGCCTTGAGACTCCATGAATCCATTTCTGGTGGTAGTCGTGGGCCGGGACATTTCCTTTGGAGTTCGGCCATGGCTGAACTCGTCCACTGTGTTGCTGGTGGCCTTCATGTTGGCGAACTCGTACGAGCCTTCCTCGCCAAAGTCATCGAAGCCACCTACAAAGCAGACACGGGCCTTTCCTTCCACGATCGTCTCATAACCAATGTCAATGGATTCAACGGCGGTGGCGCAGGCACCCACTGGTGTTTTGATTGGGCCGGATGAAGAGAGGAGCAGCATGTTGACCCAAGCAGCCATGGTGTTGATGAACGACTCCTGGAGAATGTCGTTCTGCAAAGGCTTGTCCAAGAAACGGTCCCGATGCATACCGCGCAGAGCTACGGAGCCGCCCATACCGGAGCCAACACAGTTTCCAACCTCGGAAACGTGTACATATTTGTAGAATTCGTAAGGATCGGTAATACCAGCGGACAGGAGGGCCTCAGCAGTGGAGACCAGGAGATAAAGAGTGACGGGATCAACCTGCGAGATGATATCCTCGGGAATGCCGTATCGTTTGGCATCCCAGCCAGTGGGAATCTGGCCGGCCACAAGGCGGTCGAAACGGAGTGCCTTGGGGATCCAGAGAGAGGCGCCTCTCTTCATGCGGACGATGTATTCTCCGCTATCGGGAATCTCGAAAATCTCAACCTTGTCGCCATGTTCGCGCTTAAACTCCTCGGCTGTCTCCTTGGAGGCCTCGAACGGTTCAAGATCTTCTTCGATGACCACCTCATGAAGCAGCTGCTTCTGGTTTGGATCGTAGCCATCGAATAGCTCCGGCTCGATCAGACGGATTCCAGCATGTTCTAGTATGAATTTCTCATACTTCTGCTTGATGTCTTTGTCATCCACAGGATCACCAGACTTGGCATCGACCCAGCCAGAGTATGGCTTGCCTTTAATGGGTCCGTTGTGATTCTTGATCAAGCCCATGATCCAAGCCATCTCGACGCAACCTTCGAGAGAAAACTCGCCATAAGCCTCCATCTCCCATCGGGTGCGTGAGTTACCCCACGGGCCGACCTCAGCAAACCCGGTGACAACGACGACTTTGTCGAGATCAACCATCCCCTTGAGCTTGTCATTCAGCGGAGCGACATCCTCCTTCCAATCGGGAAGAGGAGGGAAGTCAAACTTAATATTGGCCCGTGGTGCAATAGTCTTCTTCTTGTACAGAATTTCTGACTCCGCGCCGTTGACAATGCTGTTCTCGATGGTGCTTTCTTTGGAAACTGCGTGACGGATCTCGCTCGTCTCCATGATGTCTTTGCGAAGTTTGGTCATGGCCTCGTTGAGGTTGGGAATAAATTGCAGGCCTCCGTTGAGGTCGGCAAACATTGGCTCTGCTTGGCACAGATCAACGACCGTGGGAGACATGAGACCAAGCAAATTAAATGCCATTTCCTGTTGCGAGAATGTGCGGACCCCGAAAGCTTCCACGCCCTCAGCAACAATATTGTTGCCGGACATAAGGCCAGTACCG
The DNA here is from genome assembly GCA_030780645.1 of Aschersonia sp. MBC 508. Taxonomy (NCBI): domain Eukaryota; kingdom Fungi; phylum Ascomycota; class Sordariomycetes; order Hypocreales; family Clavicipitaceae; genus Aschersonia; species Aschersonia sp. MBC 508. The sequence goes on from JAPFUF010001071.1 coordinate 6,497, forward strand.
CGAGTCCAACCAATCACAGCGCCGCAAATGGTAAGATAGTTCGCCCAATTCTCAGAAAACCATCTGTTGAAAAGGGTCTCGAGGCCAAGCTTTGATTCAGAGTACAGACCATCGTTGCCAAAAGTGCCGTGATTAGGTGACAGAGGCAGCACAACCTGAGCGGGGCGAGTCTCGAAATTCCGCTCCGCCTTCTGCGTCTTCACGCATCCCAGCAGGCGAAGGATGTTGGTGAGCATAACTCTGTGAGACAGTTCAGAGCGCGAGTCGATATTGTCAATTTGACGACCGCTCTCCGAGATTGCAGCGAAAGGAATGATTGTGTCGAGATCCCAACCTAGGCCGTTTTTGGTATCGTAGATGTATTCAACCAATGCCTCGACATCCTGCTTGCTGCCTTGGTTGAATGGCACAACAACGATCTGTGACCCACGAGATCCATAGCGGGTATAAATGGACTGATAGTACTCGGTGACCTCACGAGAGAAGCGGCTGGTGGTAACGACGACCTTGGCACCACCACCGATGAGACCCTGAAGAACTTCGGCACCGATGGAACCGGCGCCGGCGCCTGTCATCAGAACGTATTTGCCATGATAGCTGACTCCAGACTTGGCAGCATCTTCGAGGCAGTTTAGGTACACAGCAGTGAGCTTCTTGCTATAGTCCCAGCCGTGAAGGGTCTTGCGCTTCAGATGCAGGAATGGAATGGTCTCCACCTTGCCCTTGCTCTGACTGGTGGCGCGAAGAAGTCCACCCTTCTTGCCCTTGTTCGCATCTTTGGAGAGAATCTGGCTTTCGTTCATGGCGAGCGAACGAAGGACATCACCGTACAAGCTCTTGATCTCGAGCTGCGATGTCTTGGACATTTTATGTTGCTGCTTGATGAGCTTATAGATACGTTGAAGATCATTCTGCACTTTGGTACGGTTGCCGTATTCAGAGATCTTGCCGCCCTCAGCCATCTGTTGGACGTAATGCTCGAGCTTACGGCAGCTTGCACGAGGCACCTCCTCGTAATTGAGCTTGCCGCGAGCATCGACCGTGGTCCGAGGGCCCGTTGGAACAGCCACGTCCCTGTAGACGGGAGAGACGTCCAAGACCTCCTTGCAGTTCTCAATCAATTGCAGCCCAAGTTCCTTGGCGAGCTTGTATGTCTCGCCCCGTTCAGTGGGGCAGTTGTCAATGTGGTACTGCATAAAGTCCAGCAGCTTGGGGTTGGATCGGTTCATGATGCGAATGCATTGGCTGACAATTTCACGATCCACAACCTGCAGGCGACCAAAGATGATGTCGAAATACATGCTGAGAGCGTCCTGGCGAGCCCAGTTCCATGATGAATCATACGTCCGCGCCTTGAGTGGGCTGAACACAGGCTCTATGCCTGAAGCGTAGAAATCACCGTGTTCTGCAGTCCACAAATCCACTTGAGCCTGAAGGACCTTTTCAGACTTTTGAGAATCAATGGCTGCTTTGTCGCCGGACCGGAGATCCATCTTCAAGTAGCGAGCGAACAATTCGAGCTGTTGCTTGAACAAAGCGCGCTGATCTTTCGTCAGGGCATCAATTGCGGCAGGATCCATCATCATGCCGCCGCCTGAGCCCCCAGCAGCGTCGGACGATGCTGCGGTGGTGAGACTGACGCCGGCGTTCGTGGCGTACTTCTGCGTCACGTCGTCCAGGAAGGCCTTGGCATCACCTTCTGAACCCAGGCGAGCTGGGGGCTCCATGGTCAAAGCCAACAGCAGGGCGCCATCTTGACGGCCGGAGCCAAGGCCCCATCTGGTTTCGAGGTATTTGCGGGCTGCTGTGATGTTGAAGCCACCAGGCATCTTTGACGAAATAAGCCGCGCGATTAACGATTGTGATTGCTTTCCTAGATTGCCATCGAAAGTCGCCTGCATAGAAGCGCCAAGTTCGTCCAACGGTGTGTCTTCTGGCTTTTCAGGTGTCGATCCGAATTCTTTGCCGAGATCTCCAAGTATCTCGTTTTGGAGAGTGGACTTGCCACCGACCAGATCCTTGATAGCCTTGCTCAGAGGCACATCCAGGAGAGGCTTCTTGAGTTTCTGAGCAATCAGGGCGCGAACGATATCAACAGCCTGAACAGGCTGGTCTGGGACCTGAGTAGCAGGACCCGAGCTGGGGGGAGGCGGTGCAGTCGCTGCAGGAGCAGAGGCAGCAGGAGCAGCCGCAGCCGGCGCGCCAGTGCCTGCTGCAGAATTGCTCGAACCAGCAACAGGCTCTGGATCATCCTCTACGGGATCCACGTCATAGTAGATCTCTTTGGCATCTTTGTTGTAGCAGAGAATTTGTCGCTGGACTGATTTAGCGGCGTCGTAAGCTTCGTATTTTGAGGCCAGTGTCCTCCTGGCCATGACGCCGAGCGTGTCTGCGGGCCCAACTTCAACAATTCGCTCTGCATTTCGCTCGGCAAGAAACACATCCTGTGTCTCAATCCATCTCACGGGTGAGGCAAACTGGTAAGCCAGAAGCTCGACGAGGAGTGTGTGTGCAAGCTCTTGCTCTACTTCAGGGCGCATCGTGCTCGCTTCGGAGGCGTCGTGGCCGTCCGCAGAAATGGGTGAGTGGTACACAACTTCGCAGGAGTCGCGCCGTTCCAGGTCACGCTGGTAGAATCACCCGTTGTGCTGCGAAGCCAGGAATCGAGGGAAGGCTCCTGGAGGTTGGATGAAAGAATGCTACAGTCTACAAGAAGCACTGTAGTGAAGGCGTTGTGTTTCGTCGAACTCGGGCGTCGTCAATCGCTGCCCGTCAGGGGGGGTTCTAGGATGGTAGCGAGATCATGAACGAGCAATGAAGAAGCAGTTGACGTTGGGAAGTGGTGGCTGCGTGCAATTCAAGAACATGAAGTGCAAGAAAATTAAAGACGCCCGAGGCACTCAAGACACGGTCAGGTCAGAGTACACCTCAAATTTCCATAGCCCCACGAAATGTACCGATACGGCTCAGCAGCTTTGAGGGAGCGATTAGATAAAAGCTGGTTGCTGGGTGCTTCAACGATTGTTGAACCGGGGCCCCACCAAAAAGTTGACAGGACGGAAAAAAATTTGGGGTGCTTTTACCAGCTTGAAACGTCAACCCATACCGCCGTCAATAACGCCACGACGTCTTGAAGGATGGCTGCCTGCCAGAATTCCTCAACCAGAATTCAGCGCTAAACTCTTCCCGGCAACGCGCTGGTGACCTCCCGCCCCTTCTGGTGGCTGCCCCTACCAATATTTTCCCTAAAAAATGGCATTTGATTGCCCCTTGCCATACCGAGTACAACAATGATCTTTGCTGGACACACCTCCCGAGGACTATGCAAAGTGCACGTAGCCTGTTTTCGGATATCTGGATCCGGGCATTGCTGATTGCAGGAGAAGCCGAATACTGCCGACTAATCCATACCTGACCTGCCTCGTTCAGGCTCTCGCTTTGACTGTTCGACGACAACCAGCTTTTCGCGGGGAGGTGCCTACTCTGGCCGGTTCGGCCAATGCTGCCTGCCGCGCGGCAGCGTTGTCTCCCGCCATGCAAGGGATGGACAACCAAGTTTGAGAGTCGTAGTCACGCTTCCACGGATGGACAATGCGACTGACTGACGTACAATAGCACCAACGACCAGCAGCCACATCAGAACCAGATTTCCTCCACGGAAAAGTCTGACTTGGCTGCAACCTTCAGCCTTGCAGTGGTGCAAACTTGAATTTATGATGGGTACGGTGTACTGATGGCTGCAGCGAAATGAGCTGGGGCCCCTTACCCCTGGCACTTGCATGCAACCTGGACAAAACAGCGCCGACGGCTGCCAGGACTTGGCACGCGAGAGTTTACTAGCGCCCAGCCCATTGACTTCTCGTTGGAAGTACCGTTACATCCAGGACCAGCCAGTGGACCAAGCCAATCAATGCATTGAAGAGTCCACAGACGCACAATGTTTTTCCTGGGACCGGATGTCCCAGAGGTTCCAGTACGTAGATACGTTGCCATGAGAATACTGATCTGCAGCCCGTATCGGTATCCACCTGTTGCTGGCGAGGCTTCTTTCCGGAGACGATAACATCAAAGAGTGAAGCTTGGTCCCCTAATCGTCGACAAACAGCTCTAAAAGTAAGGCTTGATCTCCCCTGCGCAGCTCAGCGGTTGACCCGCCCAATGGCGCCCAGCTCGGCGAAGCTGTGTAACTCGCCTCAGCCTAGAGCGAAGGCTGGCTGCAAGCCAGGCGTAGGGCGCGTAGGACATCGAAGTGGACGGCTGACGTGTCTCGCGCCGATCAGCCTGTGCAGTCTCTTCCACATAATGTTGAATTCGCAAGAATGACATACATGGACGTGGCCACATATTACTCAACGCCTTCAGGCGACAGTTTAATAGACGTTGATCATGCAAGATCCTCTCTGCCTTGTGCACAAATGTTGAAAAGCGGACTAGCAGTGTGACGCAGCTGCAACTATGTAGGTTGGATCGATGATGGGCCATCGCGCTCGTCATTGGGTCTTCGGTGATGTGTTTGGAACGTCATCGCCGTGAACCTTATTTTCCAAAGGCCATGACCACTGCTGAGGCATACTAGAATCATCTTCATGCGAATGGCACCCCCAGTGTGTCACCGACTATGTTATGGAGGTTTTCTGCATCCTCCTCCTCGATTCAATCGTCATCTGTTGGCCCGGACGGCGGGAAACAAAAGTCCGGACCAAACGGTTGAAGAGCGATTAATAATAACACAGCCAAGAGGGAGCATTTCGTCGCGGCCAAGCCCCAACGCTGCCTCGTCGTACTGTGTGTGTGGATGGGGATCCCAGTACGCGCTCTGGCAAAGTGGCCAGATGGCGGAGATGATCAAGCGCGGTCGCTGGAGCCGCAACAACCTTGAAAATCCCGGGGGAGGTACCGGTACAACGTGTCTAGATTCATCCCATCCAGAGTGGCACCCGCTGGGGCACCATCATTTGGCGTCCACCACACGAAGGCAGTAGCGGGAGCCAACATTCGTGACAGGGCCGGCCGGCTGCGGCTGTCCCCAACAGAACTAAGAAACTAAGGATTTTGGCGAGCCACCCCCGAGCTACCGGCACCAGCGCTTTCTGCAGGTCGCGAACCCACCAGGACTTACGATTTAGGCGTTGGTTAAGACTTTTCGCGGATCCCGGAACGGCCTGACGTCGGGGTACGCCTGCCCAGACAATTGGGGTCCAGGTCATCTGTCGCTCCTTAGCGTACATAGTACACGCAGCTGAAAGGAAAGAATGCTCACTTTGGCGAGAAAATTTTGGGAAGATTAGGAGAAAAGATAAATTCGTGATGAAGAGATGCGTGGATCTCTGATCCGTGTTTATTGACGCCAGAATTGCGCCATTGTGGGCTGGCAATCGGGAGTTGATTTTTCGGCCAGCAGTACCCAGAACATCCAGACATCCCTAGCGCGTGCCCCTCGACTTATACGTTGAGATCTGGTTGCGCCGAAACTGCAGTGCTTTTTTTTCTTGTGTACCTGCTGCCCCAAAGTCCGACTTCCCCATATTGTCCCTGTCCGCCACTTTTGCGATCCTCGATTCAAGTCGGCACAGTTCTTCTTTTCGTCCAATTCATTCTTTCCCACGCTTCGAAGAACCCAAACCAGGTGTTCGTTGCATGAGCCGTGCCTTTCACCCGGTCCGCGTTCCGATTCTTTTGTTCTCGTACTTTGACGCTGAAAGCTCAAGCTTCCTGGTCGCCATCCCCGACTGGTCTTCTTGAGCGTCGCGCCTTTGCCTAGCAGCAAAAGATCAAGTTCCTCCCCCTCAACTTTCTCCAGGGGACGGTTCAAGGATTGAAGCTTATTTCCTGCTTCTAATAAGGTACGCTGTGCTTCGCGCGAGACGGCAGTCGTTGTTGCCGTGCAGGTAGCACGAGAAACACGGAGAGCGACGACCAGCACCGCACGCCCGACTCAAGCTGACAACGTCATTTGGCAGGTTGGATTTGAGCGGATTCAAGCCGACTTGAAGTTCCTGATCAACATCATTTGCCATGTACGGCACAGGAACCGGCCCCCAAACGGGCATCTCGACCCCTCGGTCCAGCGCGTCTCTTCGACCACTGACTCTTGCCCACGGCAGTCTCGAAACTTCGTTTCTCCTCCCTACTAGCCTTCATTTTCACGCCTCGCAGATCAAAGACCGGTTTGTTGCCAGTCTACCCACAGCCACAGATGAGCTCGCCCAAGATGACGAGCCGTCATCCGTAGCAGAGCTTGTGGCTCGCTACTTAGGCTTTGTTGCTCGAGAGGTCGAGGAGGGTGAGGACGACGCTTCAGGATCCTATGAAGAAGTCCTCAAGCTGGTGTTGAACGAGTTCGAAAGGGCTTTCTTGCGTGGTAATGAGGTCCATGCTATTGCGTCCACCCTTCCTGGTATTGAGTCCAAGAAAATGGAGGTCGTCCGATGCTACTACATGGCCCGAGCCGTTGCCAACAGAACTATCAAGCCCCACGAGTCTGCATTATTGAGAGCCGTGGATGATGAGTCGGCTGGTATTTACACCATATTCGGCGGCCAAGGCAACATTGAAGAGTATTTCGATGAGCTGAGGCAGGTATTCACAACCTACTCGAGTTTTGTCGGGGAGCTCGTCACTACATCCGCAGAGCTTCTCCAAACACTGTCATTGGATGCCAGCGCGGAGAAGATGTTTCCAAAGGGCTTGGACGTCATGGATTGGCTTCAACATCCTGAATCCACACCTGAAGTAGAATACCTCATCTCGGCCCCAGTCAGTTTTCCCTTGATCGGTCTTGTTCAGATGGCCCACTACGAAGTTACTTGCAAGGTCTTGGGAATTCACCCAGGCATGCTGCGCGAGCGGATCCGCGGTACAACTGGTCATTCTCAGGGCGTCCTTATGGCGGCTGCTACCGCCGCCGCCGACTCTTGGGATTCGTGGCGCGAGATAGTAACATCGACCTTGACAATCTTGTTTTGGGTCGGTACAAGGAGCCAGCAGGCTTTTCCAACGACATCAATGACACCCACTATGCTTCGGGAGTCCATGGAGCACGGCGAGGGCAATCCCACTCCCATGTTGAGCATCCGTGACCTGTCTCAACAAGAGGTTCAGAAGCATATTGATGCTACCAATCACTACCTTCCTGCTCAACGACACATCAGCATTTCGCTCATCAATAGTCCTCGCAATCTGGTTGTCACTGGCCCACCCACATCACTTTATGGTCTCAATTCACAGCTGCGAAAAGTCAAGGCACCGACTGGCTTGGATCAGACCCGCGTCCCGTACACGGAACGAAAAGTTCGTTTCGCCAATCGCTTCTTGCCTATCACTGCACCATTCCACAGCAAGTACCTCGCCGAAGCGACGGCGATGATTGACGAGGACCTCAAGCACATCTCAATTGATGCTCGTGATCTGGGTATATCAGTTTTTGATACCAACACTGGCAAGGATCTCCGCACCGAGGTGAAGGGTAACGTTGTCCCGGCTTTGGTTCGTCTGATCACCCGGGACCCAGTCAATTGGGAAAAAGCTACTGTTTTCCCTGGCGCTACCCACATTCTTGACTTCGGACCGGGAGGTGTTTCCGGCCTGGGCATCTTGACAAGTCGAAATAAGGAAGGCACCGGTGTTCGTGTCATATTGGCTGGGACAATAGATGGTACGGTTACTGAGGTTGGATACAAGCCTGAGCTTTTCGATAGGGACGAAGAGAATGCAGTTCGGTACGCCAACGACTGGGTCAAAGAGTTCGGCCCCCGTCTCGTCAAAACATCGGGTGGTCGCAAGTACCTCGACACCAAGATGAGTCGTTTGCTGGGATTGCCTCCGGTCTTGGTTGCTGGTATGACACCTTGCACGGTGCCATGGGACTTCGTCGCAGCTACAATGAATGCTGGCTACCACATTGAGCTAGCTGGCGGTGGCTACTTCAACGGTGGTAAAATGACCGAAGCTCTCTTGAAGATTGAAAACGCAATTCCTGCTGGTCGCGGCATCACAGTCAACCTGATCTATGTCAATCCCCGTGCCATGGCGTGGCAGATTCCCCTACTCGGCAAGTTGCGTGCCGAGGGTGTGCCCATAGAGGGCCTCACTATCGGGGCCGGCGTGCCGTCGATCGAAGTGGCACAAGAGTACATAGAGACTCTGGGGTTGAAGCACATTGGCTTCAAGCCTGGCTCTGTCGAAGCGATTCAGGCTGTCGTGAACATTGCAAAAGCCAACCCGAACTTCCCCGTATTTTTGCAGTGGACTGGTGGACGTGGCGGAGGACATCACTCTTTCGAAGATTTCCACCAGCCCGTGTTGCAAATGTATGGTCGCATCCGTCGCCAAGAAAATATTATCTTGGTTGCCGGTAGCGGTTTTGGCGGCGCCGAAGATACGTACCCTTACATCACTGGCCAATGGTCGAAGAAGTACGGGTACCCCCCCATGCCTTTCGATGGCTGTTTGTTCGGCAGTCGCATGATGGTAGCGAAAGAGGCCCATACCAGCAAGGACGCCAAGAAGGCTATTATTGATGCGCCTGGACTGGACGATTCGGAATGGGAGAAGACGTATAAAGGCCCTGCAGGAGGTGTCATTACGGTGCGCTCCGAGATGGGCGAACCCATTCACAAGTTGGCCACCCGAGGTGTCCGATTTTGGGCCGAAATGGATCAAAAGATCTTCAGCTTGCCAAAGGAGAAGCGGGTTGCTGAGCTCAAGAAGAGCCGCGAGTACATCATCAAGCGATTGAATGAAGACTTCCAAAAGGTCTGGTTCGCGTGCAACAAGGAAGGCAAGGCTGTCGACCTTGAGGACATGACTTATGCCGAGGTCGTCCGGCGCCTGGTCGAACTCTTATACGTCAAACACCAGCAGCGTTGGATAGATCCCAGCTTCATCACGCTAACCGGTGATTTCATTCATCGCGTGGAGGAGCGATTCACTGGCACAGTCGGCAAACCGTCTTTGCTGCAGAACTATTCCGATCTCAAAGAGCCCTTCTCCGCTATCGAGAGGATTCTTGCGCACTACAAAGAAGCCGAGACCCAAATCATCAACGCCCAGGATGTGCAGCATTTCTTGATGCTCTGCCTGCGACCTTCACAGAAGCCCGTCACCTTCATCCCATCTCTCGATGACAATTTCGAATTTTTCTTCAAGAAGGATTCCCTCTGGCAGTCCGAAGATTTGGACGCCGTCATCGGTCAAGATGTGGGCCGCACCTGCATTCTTCAAGGTCCTGCCGCCGTCAGATATTCTACTGTCGTTGATGAGCCCATCAAGGACATTCTTGACGGCATCCATGAGTCGCACATCAAATATCTGACTCGGGACTTGTACAACAACGATGAACGATCTATTCCTACAGTCGAATACTTCGGAGGAAAGTTGGTTGCCTCCGAGATACCTCTCGACATTGAGGGCCTCACTGTGTCCTATGATGCTCACAAGAATACTTACCGACTCTCCTCGGCTGCTGGATCCACTTTGCCTTCGGTGGATTCGTGGTTGGCACTTCTTGCTGGCCCAAAGCGCAACTGGCGGCATGCCCTGCTCATGTCAGATGTGGTTGTTCAGGGCCAGAAGTTTCAGACCAACCCTTTGAAGCGCATTTTCGCTCCCTCTCGCGGACTGTTTGTGGAGATTCAGTATCCCAACGACCCCACAAAGACCAGCATTACCGTAAAGGAGCAGCCACGGCACAACCACTATGTCGACGTCATTCAAGTAAAGCTACTGGGCCGGAATGAAATCCTTGTCAACATGATCAAGGAGACTACAGCACTCGGCAGGCCCGTCGCGCTGCCGCTCAAGTTTATTTACAACCCTGAGGCTGGCTACGCTCCTATTCACGAAGTGATGGAGGATCGAAATGACCGCATAAAGGAGTTCTATTGGAAGGCATGGTTCGGTGAGGAGCCACTCAACCTAGACGCTCTCATTACCAGCACCTTCGACGGTGGCGTCGCAACAATCACCAGCGAGTCCATCAATGATTTTGTCCACGCGGTTGGAAACACTGGCGAGGCTTTCGTTGACAGACCTGGCAAAACGGTTCATGCTCCCATGGACTTTGCCATTGTTGTCGGTTGGAAGGCAATCACCAAGCCCATCTTTCCTCGGACCATCGATGGCGATTTGCTCAAGCTAGTCCATCTCTCAAACCAGTTCCGGATGATCCCCGGAGCCGAGCCTCTGAAGAAGGGTGACGAGGTCGCCACCACTGCACAAGTCAATGCTGTCATCAATCAAGAAGCCGGTAAAATGGTTGAGGTGTGCGGTACCATCTCCCGCGATGATAAGCCTGTCATGGAAGTGACGTCCCAGTTTCTGTACCGCGGCAGGTACGCTGATTACGAAAACACTTTCCAGCGCAAGGTGGAGACCCCCGTGCAGGTTCACCTGGCCACGACCAAAGACGTGGCTGTTTTGCGATCCAAGCAATGGTTTTCCGTGGATGAAGCTCCGACTGAAATTGACCTGTTGGGCCAGACATTGACGTTTAAGTTGCAGTCACTCGTGCGCTACAAGAACAAAAATATCTTCAGCAGTGTTGAGACCCGTGGTCAGGTTCTTTTGGAATTGCCCACTAAAGAGGTCATCCAGGTTGCCAGTGTCGATTACGAGGCAGGCGAATCGCATGGCAATCCTATCATTGACTATTTGGAGCGGAACGGGTCTCCTTTGGACCAGCCTATCCTTTTCGAGAATCCTATTCCTCTCAGCGGTAAAAGTCCCCTGCAGCTGCGCGCACCCGCCTCCAACGAGACATATGCGCGCGTCTCGGGCGATTACAATCCCATTCACGTCTCGCGCGTCTTTTCTCTGTATGCCGACCTTCCTGGCACAATCACTCACGGCATGTACTCTAGCGCCGCTGTCCGAAGCCTGGTCGAGACGTGGGCTGCCGAGAACGATATCGGTCGCGTGCGCAGTTTCCATGCCAGTTTTGCAGGCATGGTCTTGCCCAATGACGACCTCCAGGTCAAGTTGCAGCACGTGGGCATGGTCGCTGGTCGCAAGATCATCAAGGTCGAGGCAAGCAACACTGAGAATGAGGAAAAAGTTCTGCTTGGTGAGGCTGAAGTAGAGCAGCCCGTGACGGCGTACGTCTTCACCGGTCAAGGATCGCAGGAGCAAGGCATGGGCATGGAGCTCTACGGCAACAGTCCAGTTGCCAAGGAAGTTTGGGATCGCGCTGACAAGTACTTGCTGGACAATTACGGTTTCTCTATCACGAACATTGTGAGAAACAATCCTAAGGAGCTCACCATCTACTTTGGTGGTCCTCGCGGAAAGGCCATTCGTCAAAACTACATGGCAATGACGTTTGAGACGGTGGCGGCGGACGGGACCATCAAATCGGAGCGAATCTTTAAGGAGATTGACGAGAACACGACGTCCTACACGTACCGCTCGCCGACTGGTCTGCTCTCGGCTACGCAGTTCACGCAGCCTGCCCTGACTTTGATGGAAAAGGCCAGCTTTGAAGATATGAAGTCCAAGGGGCTTGTGCCCCGCGACAGCACCTTCGCGGGTCACTCGCTGGGCGAGTACTCGGCCCTGGCTGCCCTGGCAGACGTCATGCCCATCGAGTCTTTGGTGTCGGTCGTCTTCTATCGCGGCTTGACAATGCAGGTTGCAGTGGAACGCGATGCTGCCGGTCGCTCCAACTACTCGATGTGTGCTGTCAATCCCAGCCGAATTTCCAAGACATTCAACGAGGAGGCCCTGCAATTTGTCGTTGACAGCATCTCCGAGGAGACTGGCTGGCTGCTAGAGATTGTCAACTACAACATTGCCAACATGCAATATGTATGTGCTGGTGATTTGCGGGCCTTGGACACGCTGGCCGGCGTGACCAACTTCTTGAAGAAGCAACAGATCGACATTGAAGAGATGCGAAGCAACATCGAGGAGGCAAGGGAAGCGCTTCGGGAGATCATCCGTGGCTGCTCTGAAGCCACGTTGAAGAAGCCCGTGCCGTTGGAGCTGGAGCGTGGCTTTGCCACGATTCCACTTCGCGGCATCGATGTGCCGTTCCATTCGACCTTTCTACGATCTGGTGTCAAGCCGTTCCGATCCTTCCTACTCAAGAAGATCAACAAGACGACTATTGATCCCTCAAAACTGGTCGGAAAGTACATTCCCAACGTGACGGCGAAGCCGTTTGAGTTGACCAAGGAATACTTTGAGGATGTGTACAAGTTGACAAACTCGCCGAAGATTGGTGCTGTCCTGGCAAACTGGGACAAGTACATCCAGGATGACGACGGCAAGGCTATCAGCGATACGTCATCAAGCGTGGGATACGACGGACCTGGTGCCGCTGCGTAGGCCGCCCGAGTCTCGAAAGACTGCCGCAGGGAAACGCGAGGTGGAGGAAAGGAGAAGAAACCTCTAAAAACGGAGAAAAACACAAAAAAAAAACCACAACGAAACAAAGCCGATGAAAAGATGTTGTAATGAGGGACCCAACTCTTCGTCGCACTGTAGTAACTGTACGCCTAGGAGGCAGGATCCGCACATCATCTTGATGACGACGACAGGGATGGCATCGGACGTCATGGTGAGTGGGGATCTAGAAACTGTTGTACTCAATGGAGGAGACTTTTCTGCTAGAAGCTTGGCTGTATTTCACGCATTTAGATGTAGGCGCCAATAATGTTGGCAATTGACTAATAGATGAGATGACATTGACCATGCAGGCCGGCAGCGTGAAAGATTGACGGGCTGACGCGCGTGGCCCGTGGGCGAGGTCAGCTAGTGGCGCGCCCGCAGGCCCTTGGACCAATGGGGAATAGAGGCAGATAGCGTTATCGATTCACAGTCTGCGGCGGCTGACGGAGTGGAGTCGCCTTCTTTCCCTTCTCTCTCCCTCCCTCGGATTCATTGTTTCGGACCCACGCTGACCCGTGGGAGCTTCGCCTTCGCTCTGCATCTTCACGCCCAGTGTATTGCCTATCTATCCCATGCGCCGCAGTCTCCGGCGCGCTGTCTGCACGGGAAAGCGTGAAAACTGAAAATTGGAAAACTTGGGTAGGCCACGTGAGATCTGTGCTCCGTGTCACACCCACAGTTGACCCTTTGGGGGGAGGTTCGAAGAACAACAGAAATTGCGTGTTTTGAAAGCAACCCCCCAAAAGAACAAAGACGATAAGGGGAGAAGAAAAGAGGAGCCAGCCCAACCCGTCAAGACGGAAGACATGGTTCTGCTATCCAGTTAAAACCATCACGCCGCACATGAAGCCGCCTCTTTGTCTAGATTGCTGTTTTGGTTGTTGTGCTGAACTGCCTTTCCGTCTCTTCCCTCGCGGTCGACACAAAAGGCATCAGGAAGCCACCCCGATCTCGGAAGAGAACAAGAAAAAGGAGGCGGAGGGGAAAATGAGGAAGAAGGTGAAAGACCACAACGTGTTCCGCCAAATTCTCCTCGGCACTTTCATCCATAGCAAGTCCCGCACGGAGCTTGAGTACATGCACAATGCGGCTGTTGCTGTAAACTCTCATGGGACGATTGTTGCTGTGACACTGGGATGCGATAGCCTCGAGGATGCCAAGGAAACGGTGCTGCGCGAGACGGGTTGGAGTGACGAAGAAGACGACAATGACGACGACGACGAGGGGGAGGTCCATGTGGTACAATGCACCGGCGAGGGACAATTTTTTTTTCCCGGCTTTGTTGGTCAGTGCTTCAACTTTCTTCAAATTACTCAGTTTGTTTTTTTCTTTTTCTTTTTCCTCTTTCTTTACTCAGCAGTCTCTTCTTTACTTCCCAATCTCGAATTGCCTTCTCTGAGCAGCCGCGAGAGAAATGACCATCGCTTCGCAAGGCAGTCGGGCTGACCAAGATGAACAAATGCCCCAAAAAATGGGGGGTGGTTGGAGAGCACAGACACACATGTACATGCTTCGCAGTACCCCAACGTGGGCATCTTTGGCAAATCCACCCTCTTGGACTGGTTGGCCAAGTACACCTTTCCGCTCGAAGCGAGTCTTTCCGACTTGGCCAAGGCCAAAAGGGTCTACACGGCCTGTGTGAGGCGCACGCTCGCGCATGGGACCACCACGGCGACGTACTACGCCACGATTGACGTCCCGGCCACAAACCTCCTCGCCGATCTGTGCCTCTCACTGGGCCAGCGTGCATTCGTGGGCAGGGTCTGCATGGACCGAGCCGACATCTGCCCCGAGTTCTACCGAGACGCGTCCCCCCAGGCGAGCCTGGACGCGACAAGGAAGACGATCGCGCACATTGACTGCATCGACCCTGGCTACGAACTGATCTCGCCGATTCTCACGCCCAGGTTTGCGCCCTCGTGCTCGGATGCTTCCATGGACGGCTTGACCCAGCTGCACAAGGACCGGCAGATCCCTGTGCAGACGCACATATCCGAGAACAAGGGGGAGCTGCAGCTCGTCAAAGACCTGTTTCCGGAATCCTCGTCCTACGCAGACGTCTACGACACCCACGGGCTTCTCACTCGGAAAACGGTATTAGCCCATGGCGTCCATCTAAGTGACGCCGAGGCCAGTCTCATCGCCTCGCGCGAGTCCAAGATATCACACTGCCCGTGCAGTAACTCGTCTCTCACAAGTGGCGAAGCTCGGGTTCGCTGGTTATGGGAAAAGGGCATCGAAGTCGGTCTGGGAACCGACATGAGTGGCGGCTACTCGCCTTCCATACTGGAAGCCGCTCGCCAGGCTACCCTCACAAGCCGCCACCTGGCAATGCAGATGCAGGAAGGCGAAGACCGTGAGAAGTGCAAGCTCAGTGTCGAAGAGGCGCTGTTTCTCGCGACGCGCGGTGGAGCACGCTGTCTGGGGCTGGCCGACAAGATCGGCGGCTTCGAAGTCGGGAAGCAGCTCGACGCGCAGCTCATAACGCTCGGGACCGTAGACGAGAACGGCCTGCGAGCAGGCGAGGAGGAGGGCGTCCATGATGCGGGCAACGTCGACGTATTTGGGTGGGAGTCGTGGGACGAAAAGGTCGCCAAGTGGCTGTACAATGGCGATGACCGGAACACGAAAAAGGTCTGGGTCAAGGGGCGGCTGGTGCATTCTAGACGATAGAGGTTAGAGGATAGAGAGCCCTGTGTGTCGCAGGTCGTGGCCAAGAAGGGAGGAACAGATGTGTATAGATGCTTGGCATAGAGCTTGGCTGAGCCCGGTAGTATCAGCACATATCTTGCGACTTGGTCATTTCCCGATGTTGTCAACCGTGACAACATGGCAGAACTCTGTCGCCGGCTTCCCATCCTGGGGGTTGTCGGCAGCTGCCCGCTCATGCCACGTGAAGCTCCTGTCTCACTTGACACTCATTATTGGGTGTACGTCGACACACCTGTTGAAACTGTCTCTTCTTGGTAGCCTGGATCGATCTGTAATCGCGTTTTCCGGCGCGCGACGGCGATGGTGACGCGGAACCCAACAAATCCCCCAAGAAACCGTCGGGCTTATCGCGAGTCTCGCATGGCAAGACCAGCTCTGACCAAGTTGTGTAGATAAGCGCGGCAGGACCAAGACCCAACAAACCATCTTGGAGGTGTTTCATATCCAAAGATGACGCTGTGCCAACTAATGCAATCTGGGCATTGCCAGTTCTTGCCGCCCTTTTCCCAGTTCCGTCTTCCTCTGGTACCCTTTTCTCCATTTCCCCCCCGACACTCTGGTTTCGTTTCTCCCTTCTCAAGCCATGGAATATTGCTTCCTGGTATGACTGGTCCTTCTTTTATATGATCATTCTCCTATTCTGTGCTTGTTTGATTTTCTATTTTCGCTTTTGGGAGCAAAACAGTTGGGCTCGGGAGCTTTCGAGTAGTCCACAGGTCGAGCCTCGCGCTCGAGCAGGAAATCCTCGACCAGTCCGAGAACGAAACCAATATATCTGTGCGTCGCTCGAGACAACGCAGTCGAGTCTGACTGATATTCGCCCCTTGTCGATCTGTTCCCGCGTTTATCGTGTTGACTCGGAAAGGCTGGTGTTTCCAAAGCACATACCTGGCTGTTTCATGTGAGGCCAATATGCACGGAACCAAGAGACTGCACGAGATGAAGGACGAATAAGCCACGCAGCAAGGTTGAATTTTTGAGACATTTTCAGCTGGCGGGAGGGTGCTGGTTATTGCACAAAGGGTCATCTTTGCAGACAGCCAAGGTAGCCCGTTCTCTTGTTTGCTCGTCGATTCGCTTCAACATCTTGTCTTCTTTTCTTCGCAAAGGAAATCGCCACGTCTCAAGAACTATGTTTTCCAAGAGAGAACTTAGCCAGCCAGTTTTCAAGTATGACGACGCTAAGCGAAACGGTGAATGGCAGAGGCAGGGCGAGCGTTGGGAAACGGGCGTCGAGGTCACCGAGGCTGCTGTCGGAACGTCAATCACAGAAAAAAGCAGAGCAGAGAACAACAGAGAAGAGCAGAGCAGATAGAAATCCAGCAGCGGTTCATCATTGCTGGTGAGTGATAACAGTGCGTGTCAATGAGAGGGATATCGAGTCACAGGTCGAAGAAACAGGGTGAACAGCTTTTCTGAACGTGTGTCATCCTGAAAGGCAATGATTAGAGCGGACGGGGAAACAGCATTCGCAGCAGCTGGGCAGCAATCCAAATACCTTAGGTTACCAAGGCTTTCAATTGTGGCTCTTTGCGACATGTCACAGCTACACATTAATGTGATCGTGTTGCAGGCAAACTCTACATGAGTCTTTTTCAATTCAAATATCGTACCAGTCATGTCAAACTGGTGCGAGAACTATCTGCTCACGCTCTGCAAAGCCGCAGCCGGGATTTTTCATCGAAAACCAAACATTCCATCACATCTTGGCGTTGTAGCTCAAGATTCAAAAAAAAAAAAAAAAACGTCGAGTCTCGGTTCAGCAAACGATTTCAAAGAAAACGCAACATTTCTCATGTGGGATCAATTTTCCCACCGGGTGCCTTCGTCTATGGTACGCGGTACAAAGCGCCGGCCGACCGACCGCTCCTGCTGGTGCTGCAGCTAGAGAGACAAGCGCACAAAGAGGCCTTTGCACCGAGAAATAAAAGTTGAGCAACGATGGGTCTGGCCAAGGCAGAGAACAAAAAAAAGAAAAAACCATTCGACCAAAATAAAGACAAGCAAAAAAAAAAAAAAGAAAGAAAAAAAAAAAGGAGAGAGGGGTGTTCATGTTTCGACAGCCATCGTTAACCATCGCCATGACAGGATTTACCGCCAGCGACAAGAGTACTTAGTTTTCGACACTGCCCATGCCCCCCCAGCTGGGGTCTTGAGGAACAGTGATGTACTCTTTGTCCTCGTCCTCACCTTCCTCGATGAATTCGTCAAATTCGCGCTTCTTCGACTTTCCCTTGCCCTTGCCGCCCTTGGCATTGCTCTTGCTCTTGGCAGAGGGGCCAGACACTGCAGGGTATGGGTTGGCATACACGGGCGCAGAGCCATAAGAACCTTCAAAAGGAACGGAGACTCCACGGCCGGGAGCTGAAGTGACCGACGCAGGGCGAAGGTAGAAGGCGGGAGAGGGGTGCTCGAGGATGCGATCCTCGGGCGGAGGCGGAGCCACAGGCGGGCGACCACGAGGCGCAGAAGAGGAGGGACCAGCAGCTGCGGTATTGCACTTTGCCCGGCCAGACTGACCTTTTTTAGGCTTTGGCTTGTTGACCATGAGGACAGGAGGAGGAGCAGCAGGCTCGGCAGGAAGCGGACGGTTGTACCTCTCGCTGGGCATCAGCTCATAGTAATCTCGGTCTACCCAACCGGCGGGTCGGGTTGTGGCGGTTTCAGTCGAGCAATGATGAGCCGCGAGCGCGTTGAGCTCCTGCTTCTTGCGCGTACGAGCTCTGTGCAGCTGAGACCGTCTCTGGGTGTCTCGACGACTTCGCTCCCGCTTGCGCATCTCCTCGGCCTCGCATCGCTCGCGATATATATTCTCACGGTATCCCGTGATGAAATCCTGGCCGAGGTTGTAGAAGGCGTCTGGATCGCCGCCGAGGGCTGTGAGCGAGGCGCGCAGCCAGGCCACCTGCATGGAATCTCCCACCACGCGGATGCTGGCGTTAGTCAGGTTCTCGTGCTTGACGCGGCGGCTCCTCTTGGCGGCTTCGTTGTTCCGCTCGCGATCCACGCGCTGCATCTCCAACGCCATGGCGTTGTTCATTTCCTCCGCCGCAAGGCGGAAAGCATCGTCGGGGTGATCCTCGCCGCGGATGTAGTCGGGAAACACCTGCTTCGCGTCCAACTCTTCCACCCTGTTCTCAGGCAGCAGAGGAGGCCTAGTCAACGGCCTTTGGAACTCTTCAATGACGCGGGCCTGATGGTTGGGGCTGAGAAACTGCGCCCCGGGAACATGAAGCTCCTCGAGGGTCAGCCCGCGGAACGAGGGAGCCTGGTTGTGATGAAGGTCCATAGATGCTTCCTGCGCCATGTCAAACGAATCGGACTCGTCCAGACCCGTCGTGCCGTCGATAAAGTTGCTCAGGAGCGCTCCCTCCCCGGTAAGGTCGTTCCCAAACAAGTGCGACTGGTTGGCCAGCTGCTGCTGTTGCTGATGGGTGAGATGCTGGTTGACAGCCACAAAACCATCGGCATTGTTGCTTGCGGCCTGTTCGAAGCCCATCGGCAAAACAAGGGCCCCGGACATGGTAGCCTCCTGCATCATACCGTTGTTGATGCCTTGAGGGAGAGCAAGGCCAGCGTGGTCGGTGGCACGCTTGACCCTCTTGCCTGCTGGGCCAGCAGCAACGCCGCTCTGGTACTGAACGGAACGGCCTCGCAGATTGCGTACGACGCCGTTGTCGTTGTCTTGCGCAAAGTTGTCGGGTAGGGGCATGTTGTAAGATGGATTCATGATGTTGTGAAAAATCCAACGACAAAAGAATTTCGAAGTTGTCGAGATGTGCTTTTGTGACAGAGAGCTTGCTAGAAACGATGTGTCTCTTGGAGAAATCAGCTGTCAAAGACGACTTTCTTCGTGATGCTTTGCTCTTCCTAAGAGATGATGCTGTAGTTCTCAGAGCTGAAACTTTGTGTACAACCAGAGACAAAGGATTTTGGGAAGCCTAGTAGTTGCGGAGGAAGGTCAGCACATGGTATTTTATACTTTTCGATCGAATTGATTGCGGCCCAATGAGCTTCTCAACCAGACCGTATTTGAACGCCCATAATGGCAGACGCCCAAAATGAGCATCGTGTTGCCATGTCAGGAGCCAAGCCTGCCGTCTTGAGGAGGGCAAACACCCAAGAACATCAACATGCTGCCACGTCAGAAGCTACATCTGCCGCTTCGTGGAAGGCAAACACGCAATATCGACGTTATACTTCCTCATCAGATGCAGAAATCTGCTCTCTCGAGGGGGACAAGCACCAAGTAAGACCATCGTGCCGTGATACCAGAGACCAAGGCTGCTGCCGTCTTGAGGGGGGACAAGCACCAAGCAAGACCATCGTGCCGTGATACCAGAGACCA
>JAPFUF010001073.1:0-14063 GCA_030780645.1 Aschersonia sp. MBC 508
GACGTGCCGACGCAGCCTGGCTTTCCTGCATGTTCCCCCCCCCCCCCCGAGATGAGCCCATGAGGCTACTGTTGGCCCTCGTTCATGATGCGGTGATACAAGAGGAGGAAGAAAAAATTAATTCGTAGACTCACCCCCCTGCAACAGACATTAGACGAATTAGACGTGAGAACGTAATGCACAACAGGTAAAGATCATCGTCTCTTGGCTACCTTCCTGCCGCGCGTTTTCGGAACTCGGGTAATTTGGAGGGGCGCAAACATTATGCGCGACAAGGAGCTGCCAAAAACAGTGACTCTTCTCCGTCCTCGATGCTGGCTCAGAGTAAAAACTAACAGTCCGAAGGAAACCAATCGAGATGTTACCATGGTCTTGTCGGCTGTTGCCAACTTTTTGGGCCTTTGCTTTGGTCTCGTTGTGGTTGGCAACCGGTAATTAAAAGTCATGACATGACAAACGGAGCAAGGCCGTGCAAAGCTCCCAATTCTCGGGTGAAACCCTCGTCAACTGAAATTGTTCCTTCACAACCTATTTTAAAGTAGGCAGGCCGTGGAACGCCATGCCAAGTGTAATCAGTGCGCATTAGGTGCCTGTTGGTGTACATGGTCAAATTGTAACTCTGTCGATGGCATTCATCACTACGATTGTGACGGTCATCCATCTACAGTCAAGTTGTAATAGACTTTCTCTACATTAAATTTGTTGAGTTCTCCGTCAAAGAGAGCAAATACTGGCAGTTCACGTGTAGGGTAGCCTCCAGTCGAGAAGGACCCCGCCCCCGGCCCCTCTGGTGGGCGCCAACACACCAGCGCGCAATCTTTTGCCCTACCTGTCTCACTGTGATCATGGCGTTGCTGTCCATCCTCCTCCCAGGCAAGACATCCGTCCGTCGCTGGACGGCGTCACAAGGCTCCGGCCATTGAGTGCCCTCGCCCGCGCCGAGAAGGCATCGCCGATCCCTCTCCCTTTACCCTGAGGGCGAACAAAATGGACTTACTATTGCCGAGAGGGCAGGGTTCAACTGCAGAACACGCTTGGTTCGCGAGACGATCATCAGCTGGGTTGTCCCGACGGAACGGCCACATGCGGCAATACGAGCTCTTGCGACAGCGCCCCCTCCTACGGCAAGCGGCCGACTCTCACCTCCCCTGCAAAAGCACGTATCTAAGCTGCGTCGTCCCTCGTGAGATGTTCGGAACGCTCTGTCAAGTGTTGCAGCTGTCCGGGCTGCAGCGTCGAGGAGCGGCGCGGCGCGGCGCAACGGGACAAAGAGCCTTCGACACCTCTACGGTCCAGAGAAATTTCCAGGACTGTCTTCGAGCCAGCTTCTGTTTATTGCAACACTTAATTGGATTATAGGCACCTGCCATGCCGCTGCTGTGCGTTGCACACACGCTCTTGGGTTGTTCTACAATGAGATACACCCAGCTAACGATTCCTTTAATCATAATCTTAAAAAGGAAAGGGAGGGGGGGGAGGGGGCCGGGAGGATAGAATGAAGATTCGTCTCCTTCCACCCCACCTCGTCTTTGACACTGCTTTGAGCAACACAATTTGCAACAATAGGCTCACAAACCTTTCTCCTGTTCCACTCCCACCCCCGTCTCCTCACTCCCAAAAAAGGACCCTCCGGAAGAAGGAAGGGTATCAAAATAGAACAAAATCAAACGCTCAGTCGCCTTCATCACCTCCCATCTTGGAGATCCATTTGTTCATGTGCAAGTACTTGTCCTCGAATGTCTTTTGCAGCTTTTCGCCGGCAAGCCACATGCCGTCACCCTTTTTCCAGTAGGTGAAGCAGTTGTCAAAGATCTGGCGTATGTCAGCCAGGAATTCGGTGTCGGTGGTGTAATCGTGCCGGTCCATTTTGGCCTTAATGGTACTCAGATCCATTGGCTTCTTGACCTTGTCAAAGTAGTCGGGCACGCCGTCCTCCTTGGGGTCGACGGGATCTCTGAACGGGCCGACAAGTCTCGTCCAAAAGCCTGAAAACGCAGAAAAACATCAGCCGAACATCAGGAACATGGCAAGATTTGAGAGTAGAACAGCAGGGCGCGGGTGGAAGCGAGGTCCTCCTACCTGGTCCCGAGAGCATCCTGGTGAGCAGATCGGCGCAAAACTCCAGCTTCTGAGATGTCGTGAAGTTGCGACTGTCAATGACGGCAGTGCTCGACCGCCGCTTCGTGGCCTTGGGGAGGGGTGTCCTAGCCGCCTTCCGGCTCGACGCGGGATCCTGGCCCGGTTGGGAGGAGACAACGGCGGGCGGTCCGCTGAGCCGCCGGTTCTTTCTGATGTTGTTGAGTGAGGCACCGTCGTCGTCACTCTTATCGTCCAGGTAATGCACATTTTTGCGCGGTAGCTCCACGACCGGCGACGCCGACCGCACCTTGCTCGGCCGAGATGTCGAGGTGGAAGAGACTGCGGCTGCGGCTGCGGCTGCGGCCGCGGCCGCGGTTTCGAACGAGCTCATGGCCACAACAAGTTCGCTCAGCACCTCCTGAGGCAGCGACTTGGCGAATTCAGCCCGCGCATCCGACGACCGCATGTACTCTGCGGCCCACGACAGGAGCAGCGTCCGAATGGTTGAGCCTTCGGGCGTATCCCTCCAGACCTGCACCAGCAGTGGCGTCGAGGGGATCCGCTCCGTCAGCCGTCGGCATTCCCGCATGGCCTCGAGCGTCCTGTCACAAAGGCCATCGATGCCGAGTTTGTGTCCCAGATTCCACAGTCCGACGAGAGATTCGTACGAGAGGCCCTCATCATCGGAGATTACTTTGCCTGTGAAGAGGAAATTTTGTGCGAGCCCAAACACCTCAGGCGTGGTTTCTGGCAGCTTTACCACGAGCTCCAACGCCTCGTCGTGTTCCTCCTCAAAGAAGCGGTGGTAGTAGCGTGATCGATGGCACAAGAAATCCTTCTGGATCCCAAAGGGCGTCTCATTAGGACCGACCAGGAGGATGACGAAAATGGGATGCGCATGTCTGTGCAGCCGCCCTTTTCATCAGTACGTCGCGATGAGCCAAAGCTGGCATGAGGGCCAAGCAGAGATGGAGAGAAGAAAAAGTTCGCAGCTCACAGCCATGAGAAACTGGACGTGCTCTTGTCGACTGCCGTCACAGCAGCGCCGCTTCCCGTCTTGGGCTCGGTAGACATGCCGAATCTGTTATCCCCAGTCAGAATCCGATTCATTTGAAAAGCTTTGTGAAGGCATGACAGCGGTAAGTTTTGAGCTGACAATTGAAAAAGTATGAGGCGCTCAGAAGAGGCGTAAGAAAGGAGAGAGCGCAAAATGAAAAACACGGAAAACAAAAGAAAAAAAAAAAGCAATGCCTCACCAGCGTTGACGAGGCTTCTCACTTGGCACGTCTCTGATGCGACTGTGGCTTCTTCGATTATGTAAGATTGATGGTGGGAGTGATAGAAATGAGAGAAACTCGTGTCGGGAAAAAAAAAGGGACAACTGCAAGAAGATGAGGAGTGAGAAGGGCCGCCACTCACTGTGATGTACGCAGTGTCACCAGCAATCGTGGCACCTCGTTGCCGGCGAGGACACTGAGACTTCCTGGCCTTGACAGCGCTCGCACACGCCAGTGTCATCAAGTCTGTCGGGTGGGCGGTGGGGGGGCACTACGGCTCACTCACTTTCCAAGAAAGTCACTCTCGCGATGCTTTGATCGGCGCCGCATGATTCTCTGTCAGCTTTCGCTGAAGAAAAAAATAAGGGGGGGGGAAAGAAGAGAGGAACGACGCGCGTGATTGGCCGATGGCAAGATTACGTGATACCACTACGCGCGCGTGGAAACCTATGGGGCCGTTCCGGGTTCGTTGAGCCGCCAATCTCGCTGCCCAACGCAAAAGCCCGATTCTGCAAGACGGTAGTACCATGTGAAGGCACGCTCGCAGAGGGGATTTGTCGATGGTGTACACGCCTGGGATGCCTGTTGGAGGTGTATATATGTAGCTTCCGTTATTCTTCCACTCCGCCATGAAACGCGACGTCCAGACTCTGTCTCCTCTCCCCTGCCTCGTCAGCTCGTCTTGATATCTACCATTGGACAGTCGTTCACCATTCATCCAGAATGAGGGGAAGTTACACGCACCTCATTGCCAAGCAAGGCTCCGCTTGATATGATGCTGATTTTCACGCGATCAGTGAAGCTTGCCGCCGCCGATATGAGATCGTCTACGCCCACTGATACTGTACATCCTGATGTCGATAGCCGTATCATTCAAATGGCTGCTTCTGGGCTACGCCGCGGTGTGGCGCGCAGCGCCTATTCATGAGCAGAGTTGAATAGTCACCGACGTCAGAGCTGCCATCGTCGGCTTTTCCGGCATGCGAAGGGCTTCCGAGATCAGGATTTGTCTCACCCATTTATGTCGAGTTCGCGCCTTCTAATCACTACCCTCTCCTCGTTCCTGTGCCCCCGCCGGCCAGATGGCGATAAGGTGATACAGCCAACGTGACCACTGATCCCGCATAAGTGTACTGTCCCTTGGACGCACTTTCACTGAAAACCCCCCGCGATAAGACACACTGGGTAAGCATTCTTTCCCTGCACACTTACTCAGCACACATATACTTGTATGAGTGAAAATGAGCGCAGTGAAGTCTCTATTGTCCTCCTTGTAGACAGAAATGCTCGCAGTCAAGTAAACCAACCAAGCGTGAAGCTTTGATATGAGCACCTACTTATACAACGAAATTTTTACTCTGGCACAACCTCTAATATTCTCCCCTCTATCGATTATAGTGGTGGTTGCCACGACCAGAAGTTGTGCCCCGGCCTATCAAAACCTAAAAATGCCCTTTCAGTCAGTACTCGCTTTCCTATAAAATGAGTTACCATTGTATGATGAGTGTAGGAAGGCTCATGAAAAAAGACGACGTTGATTAAAAAGATTGCAATTTGCTCAACTCCCTCATGAACAATTCAGATCAATGACTGGCAGAATGAAAGAAAATACGATGGCCTTTGAAAACAATGGTGCTGGTTCGAGTCACGGTGATATAGCTATAGCGTGTTTGGCTCACGAGAGATACGGCACGGCGATGGAGCAACCCGTGGCGCTGCCAAACATGACGCATCTGAGGGGGGTCGATCAGCGTCTGCAGCCTGATATGGAATGACATGAGAAAAGCCGTGACTCAATTTCGGAGACTGTGGTGCATCTGAAAGGAAGACCAAAGCGCTTATCAGTCCCATGTCTATTTGAAGGTCCCAGTCCCCTTTGACAAGATTGGATGTATATGCAATTAACAGTTGCTTGTGAGAAGTTGAGACGGCTTCCATCGCTTTTCTCGCCCAGTCAAAAATCGCGAAACGGCTAGTCGTGCAGCTCAACGAAGGCGACTGTGGCGTGAGAATTGTTTTGCCTCAAGCTCGATCGTTATCAGTCAAGATACTGTAACTTCTGACCTTTGATATCCCATCCAGACATGAATTCGAGACCCTACTTGTCTCATTGGTCTGACGCTCGTGGGCTTATACCCGCCGCATCAGTCTATCATGAGAAACACGACCCAGACGGCAGGCTCGCCTTCAACGAGCAACGCCCTCAGTACCATGTCATGACGTCTGTATTTGGATAGCTTCCATCTGCCATCGTTCCGGTTTTCTTCCAAATCTAGCGATGGTTTTCAGCTTCTGGAATCTAGTCCGCTATAGTTTGCTATTTGGTGCCACACTTTTCTTCAATAAACGCCGTTTGATGGGCGTTGGGCTCGTAATGGCCCCCGTTGCAGCCCTCGTTGCAGCCCCCGTTGCCGCCCTCGTTGAGCCCTCGTGCAGCTTTCGAGTAGCCGTTATGGCCGGCTGCAATAGGCATCGCGATCAACCTCATGATAGACCTCGCGGCGGGCTTCCACAGGCATCGCGGCCGTTTTCAACGGTTCAATCAGATCAGATTGGCCGCAATCAGATTCTCGAGCTTCTTTCCAGAATCGAGGTCTAAAAACCCCAAAATTTGATCTAAATGCTGCTCGCTATACCTTTTATAGGCATCTACACGGCCCTTACTAGCTTGGTATAATGCGAGTAAGGGTATGGTAAATATCCATAAATCTCTGTGGAAACAATCAGGGCGCTATTTTCTGCCTCTGTAAAAGTGTGGAAACAAGGAGGGCGTTATCGGATCCTTTCCTTCCGCGGGAACAGGCGGCGTAGCAGTGGCGAGCAAAGTCCGAATCCAGTCCAAAATAAGCGTAAGATCGCGGGCATCGCCAATCATGGCAGCCAAAGGCTACGACGGTTAGCCTACGAATCAGGCGTGAACAGGAGCCAATAACGTACCGCAGCGCAAGTGTCTGACCAACCCTTGCATTGTTTACACCTCCCAGAGATGCCATCACTCAAGTTGAAAATGCACTTGACCGAAATCACAGCCAGTTCGCTGGCGGCTGCATCACGTTTGTATGCCAAAACTGCCAAGGTGCGGCAATGGGCACACGTGTTGGGGAGGCTCGCTCGGGGCATAATGATGATAACGCAGCGGGCAACAAACGATTCAAGGGCGAGAAGGGTTTGCAATTCCAATTAAAGAAATTCACGATTCTGCCTCTGTAAAAGCATAATCAAGACTGGCAGAATCTGATCTGATTTCCCTAATTCACGGCCTGGGACGAACCCGGTCGGCCTCAGCATTTAGACGAAGCTTCAGAATGCAAACTTGCACACGGCAATAGCCCAGCTCTTGTCTCGGCAAGCGTTGTCAATGGTCCATTCTTGACAGTTCCACCAGCGGGACAGATCCAAGATGATCCCTTCGTGAATTTTTACCCAACATCATCGTCCGAGGGCACGACTGGATCCTTGTGGCGAGCACTGGGCATGAAAATGCTATAGTAGGTAACCCCCCATCTTGTGAATTCCATCTTTTCGGACGGTTGTAGACTTTGTGGGTCAGTCAAAAGATCGGTTCGACGAGCGAGTTTATAGGCGTTTACCAGATAATTTACGTGCTGCAATACTTGGTTTCTTGGAATCATAGCCTTGAAAGATGCAATTGACAACATGCATCCGCAACACCGCATCACAGACAACGACAATATTATGTCTGTGCGTCACAATAATCTCTTAAAGCATAGGAACAAAGCATAAGAACACTATAGAGATCTATGACCTAATTGCTCAAGCACAAGATATCACTAATATTTAACCTAGCTCACAAATTGGGCCCAAGCCCAATCCATGACAGTAATGATTCGTTGGATCTGGAATCGAGGATGTCCCTCCGAGCTACTGATGTGGGATTCTTTGATCCTGGATTGAAAGATCCTCAGGGATTAGGGATTAGCCTTCAAGCTTCCCGGTCGCGGGCTATCACAGGTTGGGCCTGAAAGCAGCCCCGTTTCGACGCAAGCACCAATATGGATAAGTGAGAACACGGATCCATTCCAAGCAGAGCCGGTCATCGAGACGGCAAGCATTCGCACATACATACGTTGGGCGATTGCGCAAGAAATCAGCAAGATGAACGATGCCGTCCAACGAGACAAGCGCGCCGTGGAAGAAATGATGGGCAAGGTCGACAACATGACTGGCTATATCAACGAACGAGATAGAAGGATCGCCCAATTGGAGGCGTTGATACGAAGCCAAGCTGATACGATGCTGTAGCAAGAACAGAGGATTGCCAAAATCCCCAACAGGATGTCAGCGAGCAAGCGGATGTATGTACTGGCCATTGTTTCAACAGGCGGTCTTGGGCCTGAGCCCCGATTCTTAATGTTACCCCAACGCTGAAAACAGAACTTACGAATAGTACGGCCGTGGCTGTTGGAAAGAGGTAAGAGAGGTCCCGAGTGCCGTAAGTGCGGTCGCCGCGACCTGACACCACTGACTTCTGGCACAAATATGCACCGTGGTGTGCTTGTTGCCTGAAAGGGAGACTTTCTGAACTTGAAGTCACCCTGCTTCTGCAACAGCAGTCTAGACCAAGGCTCAGCACACCATGTTACCAACTAGGTAGAGAAGAATTACTCGTAGTTTTATGAGACGTTGCCAGCGCTTCTGAAGCGCCTCAAATCCCTTTTACACTCACAGTGTTCACATATTTTAGTCCATCAACAGATCTTATGGTCAAGAATCCAATAGAATATTTATAAGTATACTAGATATTGATTTACGGTATATGGGCATGGATCGGTATGCTGTCCTAGAGGCGATGAATCTCGAAAGATACGCGACCCCGAGGCATGGGATGTCTCCGCCTGATGCTCACTACTTGATCGGAATGAAACTGCTGCGTTCTCTGGCCCGACCCCCTGTGCCAATGAAGCTCGTACAAAGCACAAAGCGAGCTAGCAAGGAATCAGGTTGGGGGATCTGCACGTCAAGCGTTCCTCAATAACTACCATATCTTTGCTGGACTTTGCGAATTTGCGGGATGCAGCGTGAAGGCCCGAGACCGCTGGGCAAGGCTACTCGATCAGGGCCCGGCCTGAAGGCCTATAACGAGACCTGTAATGAGACCTGTGACTGGGCCTTTTGGTTGATGCGTCAAACCAGGATTCGACGATACAAAGTAGTTCTCCCGCTTCGATTCAATGCGTCAAGTACCGCGGGTCGTTGATCTAATTGCCAGTCTGAACTCCCTGAATCACGGACTTGAGGATGCCGTACCCAGTGTGGTCAATGGAGGGAATCATGTTCGGAAGCCCAGCTGCTGATGGTTTGAGCAACCTCATCTACGGGCTCGATGCAAAGGCAGTAATTTACTTTTCGCGATGTCCCTGCCGTCTGCACGAGATCGTAAAGGACATTGGTGGTCGTGCTACAAAGTTGACTAGACGGCAAGAGACAAAGGTAGTTTTGAAGCCACGCACCATGGAATCATATACACCAACCTGTAAGGTCCTTGCCACAACTCGCCGACCAGCCTCATCAGATTATGAGTTATTACACATCCTGCCTCTCTTCAGTAGTTTGATGACTGAGCCGGTATCAGGGGTCGGTCGAAGACGGTCACGCGATGGAGTATCATCGTAGAACGTAGAAAGCATGGGATCTCCCACGTTCGCCTTTTCAGTCTTGCTCTATTTAACATTGGTGACACATAATTCCGAGGAACTGCAAGGTCAGCAGAAAGACGACAAAGATAGAAACTGGCCTTTTCTGACGAGAAATTCCTCAAACTTTACCCTCTGAGGTTTCATGAATCTTCAAAAATTTGGTGAATATTCCAAAGTTTTCGATCTGGTTTCTCAAACATTTCCAAAGTTGGTTCCGGACCGAAAGCGCCTGTATCTTTCACTCTGCTCATGTTGAAACTCGCTGCAAGTGTCTTACCCGGTAATGATCATCCTCGCGATTTCTGCGAGTCATGAAGAACATCAATGCCGCGTATGCTGAGGAGCTCGCACGCTTGGATATTCGCGGAACCAGCCCTCTTTCCACAAGACGTCAAAGCTGAGGCGGAAACAAGTCAAATGTCATTGAGCACAAGCCCATTCATCACACACGTCTCGATGATCACGGGCGCCGGACTGGCTGACTGACTCGCACCACATACATGCCTGCACGGCTCCCGTCTGCACGTCATCCTCACGTTACGCTGTCTAAGATGAAAGAGTATGTCACGCAACGGGCGGGGACCTTGGAGGCGTCGTCCAGTTTGGCCAATATGTATGGTGCATCAACTGCTTGAGATGCGCATCGATTTTCCCAGGGGGCTTCACTTTACAAGTTCACGCGGGTCGGAAGCTTTGCCAGCGGCACTCCCCATCGAAGTCAGTGCATCATCCCCCGTTGATCTACCGCACCAGTCGTGTCGTTGTGAGCAAAAGGTAGGCTCGGACGCTGTCTTTGGTAGACAAAGCAGACGAGTCGACCGGACCGATCGACAGCGCAACTGGAGACGATTAGCCATCGGTGCTGTGGCTCGACAGAGCTGGTTTTGTGAGAGCCACAGCGTCCGCCTGAGGTTGAGCAAAAGAAACGAAGCCAAGCCAGGGCCGCATCGCAGTCTGTTGTGTTGTCACAGGCGCACCGAGCGGGAACATCTTATGGTGCAACAAGAGCCGGCTCCCTCCAAAGGGAACAACGCTCGAGGACAATGCGTCATGAGAACTCGCATCTGGCTTTTGCGTGCGGCACGTTGCAAAGAGGAACCGTGAAACTGAAGAAACGGCCGCAGAGCATTCAAAGTGGCCGGCTCACTGTGACGAAACGCTCGAAACTACAGCCGACGCAGACAATCCGCCCGAGAGAACAGAGTCATCCATGCTGGCACTTTTTGTCTCGCTCATGTCTCTGTCAGGTACCTCTGTCCGCGCTTCCCTGTGCCAGTTCCGGCACACCTCAAAGCAGCAGCAACGGCCAGTTCAACGACCCGATGAAGACACGCGCGCGCGAGGGCCTTTCCTCCCTCCAATCACACCGCGCGCAATCGCCATTCAGGGTATGAATATGATAAAAAAAATGAAAAAAAAAAAAAAAAAAAACACTCGCCGAATTGGGGTATTGTCAGCTTGGTCCTCGTGGTTGTGGTTATGCCCCCATGCTACGCGACCAGAGAAAAAACAGCAGCAGCCCGCAAGACATTCACATCACAGTGTTGCCGGGGGCTGTCGTAACGCAAGAGCAAATGCCCAAAAAAAAAAAAAAACCAGCAGCAACTGAATTTGCTGGACTGGGTAGCCGAGTCCCGGCCGAGGTACAACGCCATGGTACGCATGCGCGCGCGCCATGGCCGGTGCACAAGAAGAGTCTTTTTCTAATTTAAACCCGACACGTCAACTACATGGATACACCCTGCGTTGCCATCCCTTGATACTTGACTCTCTCTCCCGGGAGAAAAACATCCTGTCTAAACAATTAATCTAAATTAACGCACGCGAGGATAGCTTCTTTGGGAAAAACGAGCCCTCCCTCCCTCAAACAACCTTTTGATGTCGTCGTCTCGTCTGAAGAAAACAAGTCGACAAGAAGGGGCGGGGGATGTGCAACCCTGCACCGTTGTGAAACACTCTTTGCGCTGAAGCACCAACGACAGGCAACATTAACATCAGTGCATGCATGCTGGAGCATTTTTTAATATTTAATATTTTAATTTTTTTGCAGAATGCTTGTCAATCCGTCACTCATCACTATGGCCTTTTTTTTCCCACGTCAAGGAAACGAGGAAAAAGAAGAAATGAGAAATGAGAGTCTTTATGCGCTCTGGTTGGGCGCTGGAGAGGAATACCAAATCAGTGGATGGGAGGGAGGGTGTTGCGCCATTTTTTTCTTGTCTGTTATGGATGGCAACGGAGTAGATCGCGCCGTTGTGGCATAACAGCATAATTGAAGGCAACTCGTCAGGGGTGGGAGTTCAGCGAGAACCGTGCGATAGGCTTTTTTCTTTCTCACTCTTTGGTTCCCAGGCATCTGCAGAGACTGGCAATGCACGGTTTCTCCGACAAAAGTATCGCTGTTGCGCATAATAAAGCAGCCGTCCCGAGGCTGTACAAGTCTTCTCAAGCTACCCTGCACCAGCGCTCGATTGATTCATCTGGCTTTTTTCGCAAGTTGCGAGAGACGCACATGGCCGGCCTCGGTGGCTTCTGCAATGCGCTACAAAGAGTGTATGTGTATGGCCTGCCGGGGGTGACACCTCTCAGCTATCTTGTTTGTCTCTGATGACTGCGACGTAAGCTTCGTCATCGTAGCAGAGAGAGAGAGTCACAAGGGGACGGAGGAAAAGTCCAACTGCCTTTCGCAAGCCCCCTTCCCCCGGGCTGACGAGCGCGTGCAGTGCAGGCGCATTCACAATCTATGTCATAGACGGGGATGACGCCATCATCGTCTGACGCAATTCGATGCACCAACATCAGCCAACAGCCAGCAGGTTGTGGCCTCTGCAAGAAAACGCCTCTGGACTGCCCCATGCGATCACCTGCAGCACGCTTTCCAGGGCCGCTGGCGCCACCTGAGCTTTGGCCAGCGCAAAACTGTCCGACAATTAATCCAGTCTGGAATTACATCGCCGCGTCGGAAACTGACCGCAATCACTGCAGCAGCCCCCATGCTGCGATAATGCAACTTTGCCCTGGTCGTGCGCCTTGGGTCAAAACAAGTGGCACGCAGTGAGGGCAAAAAAAAAAAAAAAAAAGGGTCAAGGCTGCGGCAAAGTGCCGAGAATAGACTCCTCCTCCCCAACCTCCCCCCGGGGCTCAATGTCGTGCTTGGCTGCGGGCATCGATCGAGGCTCTCGTGTCAAGATCGTCCTCCCCAACGTGCCCACCCCACGGCCCTCCTCTCTCTCTCTCTCCCATTCCCCTGGGGCCCGGTCCAGACAAATCCCGTGTGCCGTTCGCTGGCCTGGATGAACCTCGTGATAATCGCAAGTCTGGGGGGGCCTGATAAGCTCATCCGCGCCTTCACGATTGCTGCAACCAGCCCGTCCGTGTTGGATCCTGCGCCACTATCCCCCCCCCCTCTTATCTGACAGATAACCACCCCCCCGCCGACGGCGGATTTCATGAATGGGTGTGCCCGAGCAGAAAGAAAAGGGAAAAGGAAAGAAATCTCGCCGTATTCATCATTCCGACCCCGGTGGCGCTTTTCAGGAACAAGGACTGGCGCACGCTAAGGGAAGCCGCTATCAGCTTTTCCCCGGCCTTTCACATGGCAGACAAGTCTGGGGGCGAGGGCGACATTGTCGTGCGCTCGAGCAACATGCCCTTTTCGCAGACTTTTGTTCCGGCATGTGAAAAATGCCACGAGGGGCGGCCCTCCAACTCCCGTCATGACCGTTGGCGAGCCCCTCTTGACGGCACGGCCATAATCTGAAGAGGAAGAAAAAAGAAAAAAAAAAAAAGAGGAAAAGAGAAGAGAACAGGAGACCAGAAATCGCCACTGAACCCTTGAGTCGCAGCCACGGGATGTCAGGTGGCAGTGTGATTTGATGTGTGAGTTGCTTCCCAGTGACGGTATGATTTCTGATGCAGGGATCATGAACGAGATGCGGCGGCCTCTCCGCGTCCACACAAAAGCAAAAGACCGCAGTCTGGCACAGCAGGGGAACAAGGAGTCAGCCGAGGAAACGAGACGGTAAGCAAACCATTTACCCGCTTTTCAATCAAAGACCAGAGTCCCGGGATGCCGAGTGCCAGATATCGCGGGTTTCTGAGGCTAGCCTGCAGATCACCATGGTGCCATATGCCATTAGCCTGCTCCGTCGGCTTGTGTCTGAATCTCCTGCGTTGTCGGCAGACGTGATTGTGTCAACGCTCCGATTACGCGCGGATAGAGAGGGAGGAAGGGCCACACCCCCCCCAAAACAAAACACAGTGATGGCGCCATCGACCACCGGTCTCGAAGAAATCTACATGCATGTATGGACAAGTTTCTATGCACAAGGCCCTCTTTGTCCATTTCGATCCCTCCTTCTCCCGCTGTGAGTGTCGAGGTGTGTGCACGGAAGACACAGTGGTGTACATATGTGTGTGTCAACGGACGTGTGTGCGCGCGTGTGTGTATGGAGTTGTAGCAGCGCCAAGCTGGCGTGCACAAATGACACTCACCCAGACCTCTGCGCAGAGGGGCGCAGCATTGCGTGGCACGATCCGTCGATGGTAAGGAACCTACCCTATCGGAAGTTGGATGAACCGGCCAGACGACCTGACAATTGGTTGTATTCATCGGCTGATAATAGAACCAGACCTGACCAGTAAACTGGGTGCCCCGACTGCCATTCTTGCGGAAGTCTGCGGTGCGTACCCGCCGCTGCAAGGCGACGCAGGAGAGTTCCTACCACTTTTTCAGCTCAATGCAAGTCGTAAAAAAGGGGAGTTTTCAAAGTTATGCCGTGTTGTGGGGATGCCGTCGCCCTGAGCATGCCCACGACAGGGCCGAGTGATTTGTTGATGTCACGACCAATTTGTTCTCTTCCTGCGTTGCCAACCAGCATGAGCAGGGTTACCCTCCAGGATCGGATGCGGGCCGTGTCAGACTCCAGAGTCAATGCCGTTTCAGGCGTTTGGAGCTGAAGCGTCTTTTGCTTCCTGTGTTCTGCGTGAGGGAAAGGGGGGCCTAAGGGGAGGAGGGGGGAGGCGGAGGAGGAGGCGGAGGAGGAGGCGG
>JAPFUF010001075.1:0-20007 GCA_030780645.1 Aschersonia sp. MBC 508
CCCCGCCCCCGCCCCCGCCGGCGGCCAGCAGCAGCAGTAGCGAAAACTTGTCCGGATCGTCTCGGTACCGCGCCAGCAGGCGCGCGTACGGGCCCTCGACGAGCCCGTACGACTCGAGGAGACCGAGGAAGCGCTCGTACGCGTCGCGCGCGGCGCGCAGCACCGGCCCTCGCTCCGAGGGGCCGGTGAAGGGCGTGCGCTGGACCACCTCGGCAATCGAGTGGTGTATGCCCATGTACGGCAGAGACGAGGTGGGCACGTCCTCGAGCGTCTCGTTGGGGGAGAACAGAGCCAGGGAGCGCGTTCGGTCGAGCAGAGCTGTGAACTGCGCGAGGAGCGACTGGATCTCGGCCGCGTAGCTGGGGGAAGTTGCGTCGGGGGACGATTGCTCGAGAGCCGCGCGCCGGCTTTCGGCGAGGTGCAGGGCTTTGCGCAGTGACTGCGGCGGCGGCGGCGGCTGCGTAGAGGACTCGGAAGACGGAGGAGCCATCGTGGTCGCCGCAGCCAGCAGAAAGGCGCCCAGGATAAGCGACTTAGAGTTTGAGAAAGCTGTGACCTTGGGACCAATTGCGAGTGACCGAGTGAGCGATGCAAGAGGTACCGTACCGTATTACCTTGAAGTTAACTTATTGGCTAGCTCCCACCCGAGGTGCCAGGGTAACGCTATCGATAACGATAACGACTCAGTACCCCGCCACGGCTCGCACTTGGACGCTTTCTTGACCGGAGAACAAGTACATATGATATGTGTCAAATGTCCAGTGAAATTTTGTCAAAGCTCGCACAAGTAGGTATCTAGTCCGTCTTGGACCCAGCAATGCCATGGCCGTGACTGCGCACGCAAGCACCAGCAGCAATGCTCACAGGCGGTTCTATGCCAACGCCTCCCCAAACTCCCCCAACTGCCTCCAAAGCCAATGAGACAAACTCGATAGATTCCTCAGCCATAGCCGCTCCAAAAACAGAAAAAAAAAAGAAAAAAAAAAGAAAAAGAAAAAAAAAAAAGTACCTTGCCCAACAATCACCTCTAGTCATCATCCATCTCAAACGGGTCGTCATCTTCGTCTTGCGCCCCTGATGAATCATCCTCCTCTTCATCATCCACAATTACGCGCCGCCTCGCCGCGGCAGCACGACCTGGTCGCGCCCGAGCTGCAGGTTTGGCTTTCGGTACCGGCAACGGCGCATCTTCCAAGTCGTCGTCAGAATCCACCAGAGCACTGGCCTTGACGCCCTGGACCTTCTTCTTCGCAGCATACGCCTTGGCCGCCGGCGAGAGCGTGATTCCTCGACTGGCTCCCGCTGTTGCCTTTCCCTTGATCGGCTCTGCCTTCGTCTTCGTCTTCGCCGCGGCCGGCTTGGCGCGTGCTTTCTTCACCGGCACTATTCCGCTGC
The DNA here is from genome assembly GCA_030780645.1 of Aschersonia sp. MBC 508. Classification (NCBI taxonomy): domain Eukaryota; kingdom Fungi; phylum Ascomycota; class Sordariomycetes; order Hypocreales; family Clavicipitaceae; genus Aschersonia; species Aschersonia sp. MBC 508. The sequence goes on from JAPFUF010001075.1 coordinate 1,396, forward strand.
CTTTCAAGTTCGAAGCCACTGCCTGAGCCACCGAGTCCACCAGCTCGTCCTCCGAGTTGAGCGCTTCATCATCCTCGTCTCTCGTCGCTGTCTTGTGGGGCGTCGACTTGGCAAGGAGCTCGTAGTTGGTGTCGTCGTGGCTGTCAATGTCCATGGCCGCCTTGGAGGGTTTGGTCTTTAGCTTTTGCGAGCCGCCGGGGCCGCCGTGGCTCGATCCCGGTCGGTTCATGGCGTACAAGCTGACACGGCCTCCGTCGTTCTCGGTCGGCTTGGGAATGCCCTTGACCATGTCGCCAATGTCTCCGAGCAAGTCGTCGTCCCCTCCATCGCTGTCAGATGATATATCAAACAGTGCCTTGGCCTTGGATGCTGCGACCCGTTTGGTGGCTGGTCGCTCCGCCACCGCCTCTTCCGACTGCGACTGAGTGGCCGTTTGTGATTGCGACTGTTGCGACGGCTCAGTTACGTTTGCCGTTAAAGACTTGCTCCGGCCGAGAGCCTTGAAGTCGTCATCGGAGAAGTTGTCGGACAGATCCACGACATCAGCAGTGGCCTCCCGCTTGGTGGGCTTGGAGCTGAACATCTCTGCAAATCTTTGAGCACTCTTGGTCTCGACCTTGGGCTTCGGCGCTGCCTTTGCTGCCGCAGCCTTGCCCTTGGCCCTGGGCTTCTTCTCAGGCGCGTAATCATCGTCGTCCTTTGCTTTGCGGTTGCGACCCGCGCCGATCTTCTTGGACACTCGCCGCCCCATGCGGCGGATCTGCGTCTGGATCTCCGCTTCAAGAGCAAGCTGAGTGTTCCATTCGGCCGTGAACTCATCGAGGTCTGCACACCACAAGTCCTTTTCGCTTTTGGCCAGCAAGTTCTCATGTTCCGACTTCTTGTTGGCAATCGCCTGGCTCAATCTGTCCAACCGTTCGGCGGTAAGCGCCCATATAGGCATCTGTAAGAAGAAAGGGTCAGATGAAATCCTTAATCCTCCACCGTGGCAGTCTTGCGAGTCTTGGGAGCAAAGACGCGAGAAAGGCTTACCGAGAGGAGATAATCATAATCGCGAGCACCTCCTGCAACGTGGGGATCTTCTTCGCCGTCGCCGTCGCCGTCGCCCTCCTCATCATCTGATTTGCCAATCTCGTCCTCCGTCGTCTTTTGCTGTGCACCGCCGGGCGGGAAAGCCTCGTACTTGCGCTGTCGAAGCTCCTGGACTAAGATAGCCTTCTTCTTCCTGGCCACGATCAAATCACCATCGTTGACCTCTTTGATGAATCGATACTGATTCTTGAGTTTGCGGTAGTCTGCGTGATAGACACCGAGCCAGTAAGCCTGCATCGTCTGGTCAGTTGCTGTACGCCTGCATGCCCTCGCTCGCGTCACCTCACCTTGCGATCAGAATACATGCTCAGTCGGTGATTGTAGAATTCCTCTAGAATATCCTCGACCTTTTCATACTTCCGGATCTGGCCTCGAGTATCAAAGGCCACGAGGTTTGACGTGGCAACCTGCTTCGTAAGTTTGAGGCGCTCGAGTATTCCCTCCTCAAGAATCTTGGGCATGTGCTTCTCATCCACCGAAATATCAAAGTGAACTGTTTTGTGATCGTTGTATTCATTGTAGTCCTTGATCCAACTCGGACCGTCGACACCAGAGTAAACTTTCTCGAGCTTTGCTTTGAAATCATCCGTCCACACGCGGATGGGCAACTCGCTCACCGTGATTTCGTTGGGCTTCTGTTCGTTGACGTACGCAATTCCATTGAACTTATACCGGTCTGGCCCGGCGAGCTCGGGATTGCCCTTCCAGCCTCGGAACCACGGTGTCATGGTTTCAAAAGGCTTCTCCTGCGTGTCGGCATCATCCAGGCGGCCCATGCGGCGCTTCAAATTTTTCACAATCTCCTCTGGATGGTAGTTGGGAATGCTCGTGCTCCAACCAGTTCCAATACCATCGGCACCATTGACCAGAACCATGGGGATAACGGGCGAGTAAACCTCAGGTTCGATGCGCTTGCCGTCTTCGTATTGGTGCTTCAGGACTGCCTCGTCTAGCGGGGAGAAGATTTTGCGGGTGAATGGAGCCAGCCTTGTGAAGATGTAACGAGGACTGGCGGCATCAGAACCGCCGGCGAGTCGAGAACCAAAGTTACCGCTGGGTTCCAGGATATTGATGTTGTTGGAGCCCACAAAGTTCTGCGCCAGGCCAATAATGGTTTGTTGCAAAGAAGCTTCGCCATGATGGTACGACGTCTGCTCAGACACATAACCAGCGAGTTCCACAACCTTCTTGTCTTTGATGAGATTGCGTTTCAAACAAGCATACAGCACTTTACGTTGACCAGGCTTCAAGCCATCTATCATGGATGGGATGGACCGCAAGTTGTCGGCCATGCTGAAAAGAATGAGTTCCTTGCCAACAAAGTCCGTGTACGTGATGGCTTTGGTCGAATGGTCCAAAAAGGTGCCCGGGATGAAGTTCCCGAGCCACTCTTTCCGCGCATCGGCCCTCTTTTTCGAGAAAACCAGATCGAAGAGGTCCGCCTCTTCCGGCTTCATGACCTCGAATTCCTTGAGATGCTCGTCCAGGTTGGTGAAATACACCTGGGCGTCTTCGTTGGAACTGGTTCCCAGACCCTTGAAATACTTGAATTGCCATCTTGATAGTTCCGCCTTGTGTGATTCTTTCCATTCTTCGTATTGAGGCTGAGTGAAGAAGGCCTTGAGCTTCTGCGGTCTCTTAGGGTTGGGACCCTGCCAGACCTTGACAATGGGCGTGATGAACTCCCGGAAGAACTCGGGAATTTGCAAGAGGGAAGGAAATTGGACTTGCAGGAAATTGATCAGTAAACCCTTGATGTGACTGCCGTCATGATCTTGATCGGCCATGATCATGAGATGGCCATAACGAAGGCTCTTAGTATCAGTGTACACTTGCTTATGCTTGAGACCGAGGAACTGTTTGATGTTCTGGATCTCCTGGTTCTTGGTTATTTGGTCGATGGAGGCATCCCGGACGTTGAGCAGTTTGCCTCGAAGTGGGAAAACGCCGATTCGATCAGCATCGAGGATTGTTCGACCGGAAACAGCCAGAGCCTTGGCGGAATCACCTTCGGTGAGAATGAGCGTACATTCATGGCCGCGCTTCGTACCTGCCAAGTTCGCTTCGACAAGCTTTGCGTTGCTGACTCTGGCGCGCTTGCTTCCGTCGCTCTTGGAAAGCATCTTGTCTGCCTTCTTCTGCGCAAAGTCCATGATGTTCTCGATCGCTTCGGATTTGGCAATCTGTTTCAGGAAGGCTTCGCCGAGATTACAACGACTACCGAATTGACTTGGCTTGGTCGTGAGCTGCTCCTTGGTCTGCGAATTGAAGGCAGGGTTGTCGACGAGGCAGTTTACGAAAATGAAAATGTGATTCCGAAGGTGGCTTTGCTTCAGGCTGTGGCCTTTCTTCTTCTTGTCTAGAGCTTTGAGCAGCGAGCCAGTGATTTGATCGGCGATGTAGTTCACGTGAGTGCCTCCAGCAGTGGTCGCGATCGAGTTGACAAAGGAGACTTGCTGAAATGTACCATCAGACACGGTAAAACCAACCTCCCACCGAGGGTGCGACTTGTCCTTGTCGATCTCCACCGTACAGCTGGGATTGCCACCTTCCTCTGCTGTGCGACCAGCTGCGATGGATTTTGCGTACAGATCACAATAAGCCTTGAAGTCCTTGATCTTGATTTGTTGACCGTTGAGGTGAACCTTGACCGACTTTATTGTTCCTGCCATGTCGTAGACTCTCCGAAAAAGGAGGGCCTCCAGGTCGTCATCAATGCCTTCGGGCATTCCAAAACGGTTGTAGTCAGGCTTGAAAGTAATCCGGACAAAGTCGGCAGACTTGCTCGAGGTGATCTTGGCCTTTTGCATCTTTTGCATGTTGTCGGTCCAGGTCTGCTTATATCTCTTACCATGTTCGCTATCTTGGCACTCAAGCGTGAATTGTGTGCTGAAGACATTGCACAACTTCGCACCATACCCATTACGACCCCCTACCGTCTTTTTCTCATTGTCGTCGAAATTAGAACCAGCCAAGAGATGACCGAAAATGAGCTCTGGAATATATATTTTTTCCTTCTCGTGAATGACAACAGGAATTCCCTTCCCATTGTTTTCCACACTGATCTCGCCAGTCTCACGGTCAATGTTGACCTTCATTTGTGTCATGGAACTGTTGCGCTGCGCATTGTCGGCTGCGTTGACGAGGATTTCGTCGAAAATTTTGTAGAAACCGGGCACGAAATTGATGGTTTTGAATTCCATCTGCGATGTCGTCTTATTGAATATCCACTGCTGCTGGTCAGTCTTCTCGACTGAACCAATGTACGTGTCGGGCCGCTTGATGATGTGCTCGAGCTGAGTGAGCTTCTGGTAAGTTTCTGTAGCAGTCTTTGAAGCCTTGGACGCAGATTTGGCTGGACCGTCCATGATCACACTGTCATTCTCGACTTCTGCGAGAGGAATGCCGCCGGACTTCTTGGGCGCAGGGGGCTTTTTTTGCTTCTTGGAGCTCGGAGGCGTATTCGAGAATCCGGAGAGAGAATCCTCGCCGTCGCTCTCTGGCTTGGGACGTTTTGCGGGTGCCTTTGTCTTCAGCGTCGTTTGCATCATCTTCTTCCCAGCAGCTTTGGCCACCGCCTTGGGCTTTGACTTATGAGCAAAAGAGGTCAGCATCTTCACAGGGCAATGCGGCGCGGACACGAGCGGCAGTTTATCGCGTAGAGAGTCAAGAAGAGGGCCGTCCATGCTTGCGACTCCATCCGCGACTGGATCCGGCGATGAATCTAGGTAGCGAAGACAGCAGAGCATTTGACGGGGAAGACAATTGGTCAAGGAGCCGGCGAGCAGGTGCCGGCCGTTTGCGCCAGCTGATCGATTGGCAACTCACTTTTTCGGGAACATAGCCGTCAGACTCCTCGCCTAGGCTGGGGACAGGATCTGACATGACATCGGAATCCATTATGAATTCTGCCAACAAAGAGCGCAAGAAGCAATGGCCGATTTCGAGGGTGCGAAAGTGCGAATAAGAGAGGACATGGACTGTTCAAAGCAATCAAGACAAACAACTCAAACAAAAATATGGGCACGATGGCGCGCAGCTAGTGAGAAATGGGATGCTGCGGGAGAGTATCCATTGACCTGAGATGGCAGAGGTCAGCGTGGTGATTGTCGTTGTTTTGTTGTGGTCGCAACCAATGATGCGCGTCAACGTGCAAGTGGACGCGCTCTGCCAGGGCCGGTCTATAGTCGCTGCTTCACGCTTAACGCTTCACGGTGCTCGAGGCTAAACAAGGACAAGTCTGACGGGACTGGCCAGCAAGATTGGTGCCTGAGGAATCAAAGAGATGTGGGGTGAACTTTTTCTTTGTTTACAACGTTCGCGCTATGGGTGCAACGGCTTCGCTCAATGCGGACATGCGTGGTGGTCGAGGCTGTGACGCATTCTCTCTACGTATTATATCGTACACAGCTCCCAGAAAACGTGTTGAACCTGGCCACATGGAGCACGTGGACACTGGCGGGCACGCGTCGTCGGTGCTGTGTTCCTATGCACCACGGACCAGTAAAGATTTGGTCTGCCATCGCATCGCTTCTGTGACGGTGCAATCGGATGGCGCCTAGGCTAGGTGATCTGACCAGCCCGCCGAGATGCGAGATGAAAATACCAAGAACCGACGCAGGTCGCACGACATACCTGCCTGCCTTACTTGGGTAGGGACAGGGGAACTGTGTGGCATCCTACCACCTCCGCATCTTCCACTTCATGTCCACAGCCTTGCCACATTACGAAACAAAGAGCTTATCGATCTGATGCATTGGTACCTGCCACAGACAAGGTTGTGCAAAGCCAAGTCTTCACTGAGCAGTGCCAGCATGATACTCGGGCTCGATGTGGCCAGAGCCCAGTCCGTTTCACCATGATGCTCGTAATGTTGTCCTTTTTCCAGAGGCCCGAGGTACGCGCATTGGCGCTTGTCGGACCTCGAGGCTCGGGATATCATGGCCAGCAAGCACGTCGGGTGTTTCCTTCCACGAGCGTGAAAGGCCAAGTGGCAGCACCTGGAGAGACGAGCCACGCAAGTCGCCTCTTCCCAACCCTTGTTCTCGCCGAGGTCAAATGTAGCCTCGCCCAGACCGAGAGCTCGCTTCATTTGCTAACGAGAGAGAAGCTGATTGGTTTCAGAGCACGCTGATGGACGAACTGCGTTGCGGGCGACGCCGCGTATCTGCGAGCAAAGGCCATGATCGGCTCCGTGCTACAGACCCTGGTAAAGCAGCTAGACCACGGCGGGAATCATCCATTGTCAGTCTCCTTCGTTGGTGCAACACGTGGAAGTAAAATGCACTGATTCGAACATCAAATCGAATCATCCGGGCGTTGCGTTAATGGTCTGAACGGAAGAGCGGACTCACGGATGACATCGACAGGTGTTTCTCAAGGCAGAATGATCCGTCCATGACAGCATAAGCACCGAGTTCTTGACCATCAGTGGCATACAAAGTCCCACTGCCGGCGTCTGTGTTTCAGAAGTCTCATGTGGCTGTCACTTTGCACGCCTCTGCCGTCAGTCATTCACTTACCCCAGGGTGAATGCGCCTCTGGTGCAACCAAACACCGCCAGCTCAGCCTACGTGCATGGGCTAGGCAGGGTAGCCAGGGACAAGCGTGTGCTCGTGCGCGTGGACTTGGCGCCCTCAAATGGGAAAAGGGCCTGGGCAAGACGTGCAACTTCTCGGAGCGACATCAGAGTTCTGCCGGCCCCCGCGGAGCGAGTGTTCGGTCGGTTTGATCTGAATCATCGTCTCTGTTCGTACGCCGCCGGGATATACAGGCGTTTTCTAGTGCGATTCCTTCGGGGATTACCATAACACACTCGCCACGAATCCGGACCTTTTATCAGCTTTGCTTTGATCATGTCTCAAATACCATGGGACAATGTGTGAGGATCCTTGCTCGATAGATGTCAATGGGACAACCGCGGCCGATTTCGCGGCTCCATGCATTAGGGGCGCGGGTCAAAGTTGTATCATCTGTGGCACAGAGGGGAGGCTTTGTGTCGACAAGTGAAATGTCTCTCGGTTGTCATCCCCATAAAACGCAGCTTTGGACAACGCGAGAACGTTCTGCTGCCTTCCGCTCATCACAGAAATCGTCTGAACCCTTGACTGGCTCGGCGCTTCGCCTAAGCAAACAATCGAGAGGCCACGTGTTTGATCATTTTTGCAACCTGGCCCGAGAGGAGCCTGTTTCACGCGGGTCCGGGACTAGATGACCTCGCATCGTGGTCACCTTTGCAAAAGACACGGAGGCGCCGTCTGCGAGGACGTTTGCCAAGATGCATCTATCCGGCCGCTGACGTTCGATTCCGTGGCACGAGACTCCACCATTGTGATTCTCCTCTATGGCTTTGCTCTGAGCGGAGAGCTGCATACACTTCTATCCGTCACAGTCTCAGAGGCCGGGCTCCTGCCACTGAATGGAGCAAAGAGTAGGCAGGCGAGACTTGTCAAGCTATCTTCACTCTCCTAGGCCTAACGTTGTACCTGGATAACCACAGCTGTCAGACGTGGACACAGCGTTCCATTTACGATGAAGAGGCGCCAGGGCAAATCGAGAAGCCTCTATGGCATGCTGGGTATCACTTCTTGACGAGTTCACGGATGTCAGCGGGAACCGCCCTTCTTTGGGCACGCTCCGCGCCGGATGCGACAACCTGGGCGCGCCGCTGGGGTTCAACAGAAGACAAACCGGGCAAAACTACTGGTCAGGGGATTCGGCCTCGTCCATAGAGATTTGTAAGGGAAAGTGGACTGTCCTACATGATATTGGTCAAGTGTTTGTACTCTCGATATTCAGTTGCTCGATGTCTGTTCACGTCTCCAGACGTCTCTGACGTATGCTGATGAATAACCGCGTCTGCACCCCCCTTACACCCCCTCCCCCCAAAAATCATTCGAGGAAAAAAAAAAAGGAAACAAAAACATGGAAGCTTCGCAAACGAAAACCTATTTTGACACTGTATACGTCTCACGTGCGATTGATAACGTGCAAGCACACTGATGCTCAAACAGATAGAGTTCAAGATGTAATTTTATATTATGAGTTTTCGATCCCCACTAGAGAGACTTTACAATCTGAGTGCAATGAAAAGCCAATCTGACGCGAACTGATGTTCAAAACAAATCACTCTGTCTACAAAGCTTCTTGTAAAGGCCCAAGTATCATGGAAGTTGCAGCAATCCCTCGCGGCCTCGAGCGCGGCTCAGGGCATTTCCGGAGGATCTCCGTCGCAGATCTTCTGAATCCAGTTGAGACCTGGTCAACAAAAAACCACACGCAGAGGAGGCCGGTGTTGAATTCTGTATCCGTGCCATCCCCTGCCACGCACAAGGCGTCGGCTGACGTCACGGAAGCGGCAACGCAGTCAAGAACACAGCACACAATGATAGGCCGTCAGATCAACTTTCCGCCATTTGAGAGCCTCACTCAAGAAGATGAGGCAGCAATGAAGAGATTTGATATCCCACAATTTGGTGAAATACAGAGGAGTCGTGAACATATCCCATACACTAGCGAAAAGAAAAATCTACGCCAGAAGATCGGCCGACAGAGCATCGAAGGTCAGACACCAGCGGCTCTTTCGTGAAGAACGACAAATTGCTGATGACATGTGTAGCATTCAAGTATACCTTTGTCGAGCCTGAGCGAAGGAAGCAATTTACAGTGATGTGGGACTACAACAACGGACTAGTCCGTATGTCGCCCATCTTCAAGAGCTTGGGCTACAGCAAGGTAAGCCAGCCCCTCGATTTCCCGGTGATGTTATGGTCTGACCAAAGAGCGCAACAGACGAAACCTGCCCAAGTTCTGGACCAAAATCCAGGGCTACGTGATGTTTCTCCCAGTATTACCGGTGGCTCTGTGTCAGCACAAGGTGAGTACCAAGAACCGGCTGCGCCGCTATTGCTCTATTGACTGACCGCACAACATGATAGGGTACTGGTTCCCATATGGTTGCGCCAGAGCTCTGTGCACCACCTTCTGCTATCGTGTGTCGGGAGCATTGATCCCGATTTTCGGTCCCAGTTTTCCGAAAGATTGCATCTCTCCAGAGTCACCGCACTATGGCAAAATGGTGATCCCCCCGCGTATGATCAGCGATGCCCAGGATTTACTCCTTCTCGCGTCCGAGAACCGAAGCTGCCAGTCAAACCCTGCGAGACAACCGGCGCGACGAGACGCTCACCACCCAGACGGCCCCATCGCAGGCCGCGCAGAAGAAATCCGCAGCCCCAGCCCGGTTGGTGAAGTGGCCTGTGTCCATGACTGCGCAGTCGATACCAGAAAAAGGAAGAGAAACGGCGAGGAAGGGGACTCGACGACAACGGCAGCCGACTCGGAAGAGCAGGACTATATCATCATCATCATTGAGCAGCCACAAGCATCAAGCAACGTGGCAGACGTCAAGGGATCTGTCAACGGGGTCCGATGCCGCGCGCCTGCGAAGGAGATGGATGTCTATGTCAACGAGGGACAGTCGAGCGCGCGGTTCCTTGCGAGGCCACGTCGCGACGTCATCTCTTATGAGAGGTCGAAGCGGCACGAGACGCTGGCCCACGCCTGTGTGTCGGAAAATGCCACCAAGTTGCTGATGGTGCCTCGTCATTCGTCTGATGGACACGCATCGCGGGAAAGAAGCAGCTCGTGTCATCCACCGAAACGCCAGCGCGTGGGGGTCTAGGAGGTGGTTGAGATTGGCGGCGTGTGAAATCCGCTCGTGCCATCGCCACCAGGGAGGGGGGAAAGCAGCCGGAGACAAGTCGAGGAAGTGTTGTTTTATTCTTGTTTTTTTTTTTATTTTCTTTTTGTTTTGGCCACCTTTGTTTTTTCCACCTCGGGCGTTCTGCGCTGGCGTCTATCTTGTTGAACCAGCCGGCGGAGAGTGGCGGTGGAAATTTGTCGAATCCATCATCGGAAAAAGGGAAAAGATGCACGGAACCCTCCAAAAGCCATATAGGGTTCATCTTTGTAGTAGTACAGTTTGAATGAAGGCGCACGTACCATGGGCCGGCCGGATCCCTTGTACCAAATTTGCCTGGTTGTTTCAATTATTTTTTCCCTACATCTCCATCATTCTCCTCATCTTTCTTTTCTTTTCTTCAAAACTTTTTACACTGGGCGCTGTGTGCTACGAACGAGCCTTTGCCATTTCTGCCGCCTTGGCCTTCTTGAACTTGGTGATCCAGGCCTCGGCCTTGTCATTCGGCAGGACGTAGATCCTCACGACCTCATCCACGACCTCGACCTTGCCGGTCGCCAGCACCTTGAGCAGCGGCACTCTCTTGCCCATCTTGAGCACGCCGCCGTCCTTTGTCTCGACGTAGCAAGAGACGCCGTCGAGCGTGTACGCGCCGGCGCCGTCCCACGGCAGCGGAAACACGTACCCGAGGTGTTCCTCGAGCGTCTGCGTCTCGCCAAACGCCTTGATGAAGTCCGTCTCCAGGTGCTCCGGGTACAGCAGCACCGTGGGAAACACCAGACTGCTCGTGGGATCGTCCGGGTCCGGCACGAGCTCCACCCGCGCGTCCTGCATGTCCGACGGCTTGTGCGGCGTGGTGCGCGTGGCAATGTTCCTCGCCCGGAGCGCCGTCTGCAGCAGGTCCCGCCGCCGCCTCGCCAGGTCCTTGCGCTGCGACGCCTGCTGGGCCTTTTCCGAGAGCTGCGCCGCGCGCCGGGAGACGTCCCGCTCGGTTTGGGCGAGGGCCGCGTTGGCAGGGTCCAGCGCGAGGCCCCGCGCCGTGAGATGCTGCGCCTCTTCGACGCGGTCGACTGCCAGGAGGGCCCTCGCGCTGCGGTAGTACGCCTTGACGTTGGCCGGGTTGAGACGCAGCGCCGCCGCGCAGTCGAGCCAGCAGCTGCGGAAGTTATCGAGCTCAAGATGGCACGCGGCGCGGTTGACGTACAGCGCCTCAAGCACCTGGCGTTGCTGCTCGACTTCTTCTTCGTTGTCGTCGTTGTCGTCGTTGTCTTCTGTCCCTACTGCTGACACATTTTGGGTACTGGTGCCATCAGCGACGGCGGCGGCGGCGGCGGCAGCAGCAGCAGCAGCAGCAGCGTTGGTGGTGGCTGCCGTTGCGCGTTTTCGTTCTTGGGCAGCTAGGATTTGTATGCCCTTTGTGTAAAACTCACGCGCGTCCACAAAGCCCCGGACCTTGAAGCAGTCGTTGCCGCGCATCTTAAAGTCCACCCCGTTCTCGAGCGGCGTGCCTTCGTAGTTGAGTGCCTGGAGCGCCGCAATGTCGTTGTTCGCCTCCTGGTCCTGGTCATTGAGCTCCGTCATGAAGAGTGGCGTCTTGCTGAGGTCGGCCATGATTTCCTCAAAGGATTGTTTCTTGGCGGCTGGCAGCTCGGGCATCATGGCCGCCGCCGCCGCCGCCGCTGTGTTGGCGGAGGCGTCGTTACCAGCGACACCATCCTTTTTATCTTCCTCCTGAAGGGCAGTCTCTTCCATCTTCCTGGTGAGGCTCCGGTGATCCGGCGCCGGGGTGCTGCTCATATCGGCGTCCGGACAGACAGACAAGCAGACAGACAGAGTGTAGAGTTGCTTGGGATGCTGCTGTTGCTCGCCTGCCTCGCACCGCTAGCTTTCTGACGGAAAAGACCGGATGCGTCCTGTTTCCCGAGCTGCGTGGCCCCGGAACCCTCACCACCAATTGATGAGTGCTGATACCAAGGAGAGAGTCTACGCGGTCCGTGGAATGAGCGAGTGAGGCCGCGATTGAGTGATGATGCTAGATGATGAGATCCGGCTTCGCAGCAGCGCGGAAAAAAAATCTCAATCACGAACGTGATATTGACTGCGGAATGGACCAGACGGCGAGATGCGGCATGAAGACAATTCTCTTCCCGTCGCTCGTCACTCTCAAAGTCCAACTCGCAGGGGGAACGGGAATTTGTACATTGTTTCATGGACACATTTTGTGTTCATGGCCTTTTGTCATGTCACTGCCGTTGTCATTCTCAGCCTTCCGTCGCATGCGCAGGCCCCACTTTTAATATTTCTTTTATTCATTTTTTTTCTTGCAGTCTGCAACAACCCCAGGTTCTATGTACCTATCTACCCCTCTGTATTGCCAAGGGATGAAAGAAAAAAAAATATACATACAGAAAATCAGGTTAAGATCATGTCTTTTCCCATCGCCAGCACCACAGACTCCGTTCCATGAAACTCCGCTCTAAAACAGGAAAAATCTTGACCTTGGGGTATATCATTAATCTATCAAACATGTGACGCTCAGACCTGAGCGGCGCCGTCTTGCTCATCGTCGAAATCGTATTTCCAGCCGATCGCTGCTACCGAACACTGCTGTCGAAGCGCGCATCGAGGAACTAAAACATTCTGGTCACTCGACGACGAGTGCCAAATTAGTAACTAGCCGAGTGAGGTGAGAGACATGGGCCTGATGACCCCTGCACACACATCGGCAGTCTGTTGTGGAAGAAGAGCAAAAGAAAACAGCAAAACAAATCATTCATTCGTATCGCTCAGCCGACATCTCGGTCGCCAGGGGAGTGTATTGGATGTGAGAGGGTACGACGGCGTATTCTTCAGACTTATCAACGGAGCGTTCGCGGCGAACGCAGAAGCATTGGACAGAGCCGATGATGGCCACTAGAACGCTTCCGTACCATGCAATAGCCGTGCAGTTGATTCTGCTGCCGTAGGTGTAGAGGTATCCAGCGACGGGAGGCGCAATCATTCGGCATGCAGCACCGGCACTAGCAGCCAGACCATTGACCTTGCCGAGCGCACTGGATGATGGAATAGCCTCTTTGATGAGGATGAGAAGTAGGGGATAGAGCGTGATGGAGAGGATATTGCGTACGGTGAGGCAGATGTAGATGGCGGGGAAGACAAGAGATTCGGGGACGACGAGCAACAGCGGTACGATGGCGTACACGATAGGATGCAGAACGGTGACGATCAAAAACAGCTTATACACACCGACTCTTTCCGCAGCCACGGGAAAAATGACGGCCTGTACAAACAGGGCGATGACGCCGTTGACAGCCATGATCATTCCGACATCCCGCAATGAAAGTCCTAGACCACCCGAAGAGGTAAAGGCGGACAGGAGACTCGCCACACTGTGGTCAAGATTGCGCTTGTCCTCGAAGAAGATGGGCAGAAGATGGTCGTAGGTCATGGAGTGGTACGTGAAGATGGACAGGGCGATGATGAAACCAATGACTCGCTTGTTCCAAACCTTGGCACTCAAACCTGGCTTTTCTTGTGCAGAGGCAAAGTCTTCTTGGTCGAGCTCGTCGTAAGAGCTTCGCAAAGTCCCGTACGTCTCAGCCCGAAGGTCCACTGCCGGGCGCTTCATCGCATCTGAGGTTTCCATCAAAGGCGTCTCCTCGGAAAAGTAGGTGTCGGCCGGCAGCGACGCCCGCGGCTGCATATCGGGATGGGTCTCTTCGAGGAGAAAAAAGCCCAAAGCAATGCTCACGAATAGAAGCGCGGCGCAGAGAAGATTGGGCAAAAGATAGGGGAACGTGTCGAATAACCCTCCGGCTCTGAAGACTGAGGGCCAAGACGCGTGCGGATCGGCAAACGTTCCCCCGATGCATGGGCCAATGATTGTTCCAATTGACCACACGAAGGGCATGACGGCGAATGCACGAGCTGTGCTCATGCTGTCAGCGCACCAAGTTCTGGCAACGAAGCAAACGAAGAGGCTCTTTACTTACGTTCATGTTCGGGTTTGGTGACAAGCTCCCCAACCATGGTCTGGATAACACCAATATTACCGTTGAGAAGACCACCTATGGCTCTTCCGAGCAAGGCAACCCAAATATTGGAGGCAAATCCCACCATGACCATACTGAACATTGTGCCCAGGCATCCGAGTATCAGCACGGGCTTGCGTCCAATGCGATCAGACAGGCCACCCCAGTACATGCCCATCAAGGCCTCCGCAAGGGAGAAGGACGAGATGAGGAGCCCCGCGTAGAAGGACGCATCTTCTTCGCTGCCGATTTCAAATTTCTTGACGAGGGCCCATGCGTAGGGAAATATGGACGTGAGGGCAATTGGCTCGGCAAGACGCACAATTGCTGTTCGTGGTCTTGTCAGTCACAAAGGACAAAGTAATTGACGCATGGCAGACAAAGTCGCGAGCTTACCTAGGAGGAAGAGTTGAAGCGTTGGGAAATCATCAGAGTTACGACGGCGGATCTGTTTCATCAGGGCCATACTATCGTTGTGAGGCACTAGCTTACAGCAAAACACAGGAAAGGGGACGGGCAAGAGAAATGTGCGAGTGCTTGTATGCGAGAGTCGAGCGAAATGTGGCTGAGGTGGGAGGTGGGCTTCGACTTGTATGGTCAGAGTAAAAGGACGGTGAATCAAGACCCCGCCTCTATCGAGCTTCAGAGCTGGAGAGCTCTTCTCCTGTATCAGGTGCAAATATTCAGGCAGAAAGGTATCCGAACCGTCTCTTCAGTCGGCGAGAGCAAGGACTACACACTTTCGACTCAATAGGAGACAAGAAAGCAGATAAATTGGGGTGTGAGGAGGATGGCAAAGGGCTATATACCTCAAGGTAATGAACATCGAATTTCAAGGCCGGGCCCTCGGGGTGGATGCACCGACCCTGGCTTAGTGGCGTTGGTGGGCCCGAGACGCTCGCACACATGCATGTATAGTGGAGACCTCCTACGCGCCGGATGCATGCGGGATGCGCATAAGGCGAAGAGGAGACAGGCACAGAGGACATGCGGCATCCGACATGCGACGACACGCGACTAGTGGGGCCACACTGCACGACTCACCTGCTTCCAGCGTACATACATAATCGTTATCCGCATCAAGCCGCCCTGTCTCACGCCTAGGCCAGCACTTTGTCTCAGCGATGGCCATCTGGCTCACCGTTTTCGATCAATTGAGGCTCACGCGATGCGGCAATCAGCAGCAACGCCATGGTCAGGACGTTGCGAGGCGAGACAAAGTCTGGGAGAGTCTCTGTATGGATCAGCTGATCTGCCGATCGTGGTCGCTGTGTATGAGCCACAAGGATTTTATTCGCTCTCTGAACTCAAACGGAACTTCGTCGAAAGAACAACAAGGTACGGCGACATTGTGCGAGGGGTAAGTTTGGAAACCTTAATTTCGGCCACCTTGGAGCCACTCGACGTGGACAAGGCGCCTG
The DNA here is from genome assembly GCA_030780645.1 of Aschersonia sp. MBC 508. NCBI lineage: Eukaryota > Fungi > Ascomycota > Sordariomycetes > Hypocreales > Clavicipitaceae > Aschersonia > Aschersonia sp. MBC 508. The sequence continues at coordinate 16,641 of JAPFUF010001075.1, forward strand.
CGGCTCTAGTGCACTGTTGTGGGACCTTCTCGGAACTGGAGAAAACCTGCTCAGATGCATGCCACCAATAGATCTTTGTACCTACCTAAAGTAGGTAGGTAGTTGATTGAGAGCGCAACCCGAAAAAGATTGCATCTCGACCAGCCGTAGGCGCTCCGCCATCGATGAAAGTGTCTTGCTCTTGTTACTCAGTCGTGACCTCCTTTGTTTCTTGCGCTCAATCCGTGATATGGAGGGTGGCGATCGTGATGCAGGACTTGCTTGCCGCTAGCTACCCCGTGCAATCCTACCGTGTCGGCTGTAACCATGGAGGGGTTGCAGGCCAGACTCGACGACGACGACGACGACGACGATTCATGCGCTACTGCTGTTCGACCCCGACTCTCGGCGGAGGAGGGCAAAAACATCGACTCGTGTGCAACACAGGGCAACATGATTGGTGTGCACACCACCGCGGTCACGGAGCACTGTTCCGTCTCTTCGCATTTCTTCGATGTCGCGCAAAAATGGCGGCAGTGGCGTTGGAAGAGGAGCACACGGACAATACGAAGGCTTTCGTCCTTGCTGCCCGACCCCACTCCTACCCGGCCACGTTCCATCCTCACCTCCAATCCTGTTCTTTTGTACGCCAATCAGACCGACGAGCCAAACATGCACAGGAATGGGAGTTTGCAATGCAACGAGGCGCGAAACGCCTCCTCATTCATTGTGCGGCTGATACGAGGGCGGGTCGTGTTTGATATGCATGCACGCACACGAACTGCAGGCAACTTCGAAGTTAACGTGCTTCCTTGCTTGAGTCAGAAAACTAGCACTAGAAACTTCGGCCCCTTGCCGAGTTCGTCGCCCCCCATCCCATCGCATCCATCGACACTCGCGGACTTGTCTGGCATATTCGTGGCTTAGCCAGATAAGCACGTAAAAGCCATGCATTTAACCAGTAGCGCTAGCTGGGTTCCCCCTCTAGCTCCCGTCGTGGCTCTTCCCCTGCCTTGTACAAGTTCAGACCAGACCAGGTGGATCCCGAGGAAAGCCAGACCTAACAAGTTGTGCCTCGGCTTCCGATTTCGCTGTCCGTCTTTCACGTTCAGGCCACTCAAATGGCTCGACAAGGGCAAACGTGCTTGCAGGCTTCCCCGTCTATCCTCACTGCAACTCCTGCATCGATGTACGACACTCAAAGTCCACTCCGTACACCCATTCTCTCGCACTCAGCATCCCTGATTCGGGATACCTCGGACTGACTTCGATCGTCCCGCAGAGGTTGATCAATCTTGTGACTTACATGGTTAGATGTTATGTCAGTGAGGTGTCGTGACCGAAAATGTAGAGAACCGAACAGCTCTGCTTCAATGGCCATTCGGGCTTCACTCAAACGTGTTATTCGACATTGGCACTGAACATCGTGCCCAGATCGTTTCGTCGATCACCAGTCAAGTCCTCCCTTCGCTTTTCGCGAATTGGGCCGATTGCACCCGACCTGCCACTTGGTGTCACCAAAGGTCATTTGGTACACTTTCGGATTTTGTCAACTTCAAGTGTCACTCGGACCAACATCACGTGCGTCTAACTTCAACTATACTTTGCCTCGACACCAGGCATTCGAACTTCTGTGTGTGTAACGCGACAAAGCAAGTCGACACTGCTGACTGCCGCGCGCGTAGCTCAATACGACCTGAAGCGAGACGCACGTAGATCAACTGAAACCATTTCAGCAGAGTGAGGCTGCCGAACGGCAGGCAACCGAGCCGCAATATCCGAAACTCAACTGTCAAGCAGCATGCATCTTGCCCTTGTTTTAAAGTCACTCGGGCTTCGTCTCTGAGACATGTTCTCGGAAATGATGCCTTGATTGAAGATGCTTACAGGAGCTCAGGCGGGGATCAATTTGGCTCAGACCCCGGGCCCCTCATGCGCGCAATATTCGTGCTTCGCGGACTATTCGAATATTTTCGAACTTGTCAAGATGCGAAGTTGTTTCGATCCTTGATGTCAAGACAGCCTCCAGAATTGGGGTTTTCACCGCTTAGGTGGCTAGAAAGCGATGTGACGAGCAAATCTCTAGAATCCCGCGTGAAGGGCCTGGTTCCTTCGTAATGTCCCCTAGTCGAAGGAGGATGGGAATACCATGCACCACTCTCGGCTTCGTAATGGGTCGATCTGATTGGCGATGCTGAGCAGACCTCAGCATCGACCGGTCGCGAAGGTTCTGGTTCGCATGTTGAACTGACCAATCACAACCTGAGAAAGATGTACTGTACCCAGCTTCATAGGAGGAGCCAACATCAATCAAGGCGAATGCCACAGCGCAATGACCATGGATTCAAAACTTGTCGTCTGTTTGCTTACTGTCTTAGCTGCTTTTCAAGCTTCGCGTCCCCAAGTATGACCACCTTTAAGAAGTCACTCTACACCCATTTCCTTGAACAGGCTCCTGTAATCATCTGCCTCTTGATTCATGTCCTCCTTGGTTCTCGCTGGGCGGTCATCGTCCTCAATCATGCGCATTTTCCCACCCGACTGCGGTCTCTGTTGCTGATCCCACAGCGCGCCACCTACATTGCCCTCCTCACTCGCCAACTTTGTGTACACGGCATCTGCGCTTTCGCCCATATCTGTCGTCTTCAGCCTCGGAACGATGTGCACGTGAACATGAGGTACGGTCTGTCCCGATTCCGGACCGTCTTGCAGCGCAACTGTGAAGCTGGCTGAGGTTATGTCCTCGGGGTTAGGAAAGTACTTCTTGGCCAGCATGCGCTGTGTCAATTGTACGGTGCTAAAAAGGTCGGCCGTTTCATCACGGGATAGGTCTGTCAGACGTCGGTGCTGCTGCAGTGGAATCACCAGGACGTGGCCTGGTGTGAGCGGCTTCAAGTTCACTAGGGCGAACGAGTGGGCAGTGACCAGGAACACCTTGATGGAGTCAGATCTGGGAGCTAGCATACAAGAACGTATCTCACGTTACCAACCTGCTTTGTGACCTCGAATGGCCCGAACTTGATGACGGATGACATGATTCTCGTTGTCGCCCCAAGCATCGTTTGATTGAAGCAGAGTGCAGGAGTATTTGCGATGCGAATGACTGACGGTGGTGGTGACTTCATATCAGTTCTTGGGAGGAGCTCTCTGTTAAGATTGGCCAATAGTAGCGGGACCGCAGGTTGGCGTAAGCAAGGGCGGCAGGTGCGTCCTAGGGAGGCCAATGTAGCTGAAAAGGCGCTTCCGTGACAGGTCCTTGAATCTAGCGCTTCCTGGAGCAAGCTTACCTGCAGTCTCACGATTTGCTACCTCATTCATGGAAGCAGTCTCACTCAAACGTCCCTTCTAACGCTGTCCAGGTACGTGCAAATAGGCAGACTTTCTTACC
>JAPFUF010001076.1:0-13314 GCA_030780645.1 Aschersonia sp. MBC 508
TGTTGTTGTTGTTGCTGCTGCGACAGGTAGGGAGAGGACGATCGCGGATGCGCCGCATAGGGCGAAGCAGAAGAAGAAGCCGTGGGCGTGTATCCTTCGAACAAGGCTGATCGGGAGTCGCGCTGATGCAGAGAGCCGAACCTATCCGTTTCCAGAAATATCCGTCAGACAAATAAAGGCATACACACAGGACGCAAGGAAGGCGGAGGAAGGGGAAAAAGCCGGGGTGGGGGGTGCAGGCAAAGGAGGGGACGGGGATTTACCGTTGTGACATGGCTGCTCGTGATGACGATGATCGATATTTGCAGAGCTTGTTTCTTCTCTCTCTCTTACCTTTGTGAGAGAGAGCAAAGAGAGTGCAGTCGTTGATGTCGGGACTAGAACACGGTTCATAATATTGGGCCGCGCTCTGCTACGTACGCCCCAGTGCTCACTCACTCACTCACACAGGTCAGGCACTCTAGGGGCAACCGGGGGTAGGGGGGCCTTTGGTTGGTTGGTCAGGAGCCGGACCGGAAGGCACTAGCAGCCGGTGCGCCAGGTTCCATTTGGTGTGGTGCGCTTGGACCAGTCGGTCTGGCTATCACTCGGTGGGCTTATATGTGCTGGGTGTGTATGGCTGGCCAACGATTGGCTGCCTTGGCCCTGTGAGTGTTTCAAGGTTTTCAGGAAGAGTGAAGAGCCCAAAAAGGAGAGAGATTGGGGAAAAGAAAAAAAAAATAAGGGAAGGCAACGCAAGATGATTCCCACTGCGCAGCGACGAGTGCCCTACTCGTACAACTGACTGGTGTCCGGCAGGCAGTGAGTGAGCCGGATGATACTCTTCCTGCTTCTGCACAGCAACGGCATGGTAGGTGGAGCGCGCCTTTGGGGGAAGGAAAAAAAACATACGTAGAGGAAGGAGACAAGACAACCACCCACCCGCCTAGCCTCATTCTCATTGAGCTTCGAGTGCTGAAACGCCCGAAGAGCATAAATGTGAGCAGCCAGCCACGCACAACGCCTGCTTCAGCAAAATTGGGTAGTTTTTCAATTAAATTTTCTTTGATTGTGTGAAACGCTTGCCGACGTCTGTAGCCATCGACTCCCAGCCCGCTGTGCGACTGTCCTCCTCCAGGTGTTCTATACCCAATATTTCATGCGCAAAGTCGCACCCAGTGACAGCCGTCTATCCAGGCTGGCCATGAGGGAGCCGATAACACATGAAGGCTTACAGGCTGCCCGCAACTTTTTTGTACTATGCTGCGATGACCCTTTCGCCGTAGAACAGTCTCTCCTTTTAACATCTAATATCCCGTTGTCATCAGGCTGCTGCTGGCGTGCCGGACAGCGACACCCCCAATTTTTTTTTCCCTCGCTTCCTCAGCAAAGTACCTCTCACGATGGAAAAAAGGTCGCTTAGCCTGACATCTCAGTGTCCTCGGGAGGAGGCTGGAAGTCATCGTCGTCCTCATCCTCGTCCTCATCAGCGGGATTCTCCTCGGCGGCCTTGGCGAAATCAATTTTGGCGCCGCGAGTGCGACGACCGCCCTCGACGACGTTGTTCAGGTCAATTTCCTCCATGCCGTCTTCCTCGTCACCTACAACACTGCTGGTTAGCCACGACTTGAAGACATCTTCAAAACAACTGCTTTGCGCCTCTCATCAGGCAGCTATTGATTATTGCGCTTACCACCATTCTGCATAGTTCGTGTTAGTCTTTAGACCGGTCCGTGACTTGAAAGTTAGACTGCCATTGATGGCAACGTACCTCGTCGTCATCTTCATCCTCGTCGTCCTCATCGTCCTCATCGTCGTCGTCGCCACCCTCTGTCGCCGCAACCTCGCGGGCAGGAGCCTCCTCAGCGGCAGCCTTGCCCTTGCCCTTGCTCTCAACGGAGCTGACTTCCTCAGCGGACGGGCTTTGAGAGAGTGTGGCGCCGTTCTCAGCCATTTTGAGCTCAGAGTAGTAATGGTTCAGGGCGTTTGATTGTATCTCAACAAGAGCCGAATTACGAGAATGAAAGAACTAAGCTGAACTTCAGCGTTCACTTTGATGCAGGGCGCTGGAAGTCGGTCTGTTTGTGCCGGGGCATGTGCTGTGCAAAAGGCTGCAAGCGCAAGCGTTTTGTACTGTATCCCGGTGGTAATGGCGCTAGTCGCTTCTGGGACGGGATGCATGACATTGTGGGGGGTCACGTGCAACGGTCCAGGATGCTCGCACAGCGGCGGCCGTGTGCATGTTTGCGTGTATAGCCAGCGCTTGATGCATCTAGGGGTAGGCCATTCGGAGGGCCATGCAACACGCTCAATTGTCAAGCCGCTCTTCATCTGGACGAAGACTTAGTCGCCTGCCCACAGTCCGAGCCTATTTACATCCTTAGTGATATTGCGCATACTCAGATGTTCAGTCTCAGTGGTGCTATGATCATGTCTCGACACTCCGCAGAAAGGTTGCGGCTCGCGAGGCTCTCGCATCAAATTCAAGCAAGCCTCTCGATCTGCGCGTGAGGCTGAATTATATCCACTATGTACAAACGCAAACAATGCTGCCGAGCGTGATTGCGAAGGAAAGGCGTTTGTGCAACGTGGTTCGGTATTTCGCGTTCCATCAACCCTTATTTCTTCTCCTCGCCGCCTCCTCCACTCAGCGCGATGAAGACGGCAATGCCAATCATCCACCAGTATCTGTCAAAAATGTCAGCCTCCTTTTGACGCACGTCCGGCCGTCCCATGTACAGTCGTAGGCAAGGTGCTGCGCCAGTGCGGGGGAAAACGTACTTTTGCAGGAATGTCTTCTCCTCCACCTCTACCTGCTTGCCCTCCGTCAAGACAACGGGCTTGTTCAACACGGGTTGCGCGCCCTTGCCCTCCGCCAAGACCAACACCTTTGGCCCAAAGTCTCTTGTCTGCCCGGCATCGATCTGCACGCCCTTTATCGAAGCGCTCAGCACGTCACCTCTGCTATCGACATTGACCATGATGGTCGGGGAGTAGCCCTTTGCGAAGTTCTCGGTAGAAGCGAGGGTTGTTCCTGACGTCCACGTCTTGGTCGATCTGTCATAGACGCCGATGCGAATGTGTTTCGATGACTCAGGAATATCAGGTGCATCGTAGGAGATTACGGACGAGGATCCGAGTGAGGCGAGATCGTAGGATATCTCGGCGAGTAGCAAGGGTGCCGACGCAGGGGACGACAAGGCCTGGACGTGGATCTCGGCGGATTGAGGTGCGGCCTGGACAGCGAGAACCGCGCAGAGGATCGAGAAAGCTGCCGGCACGCGCATTTCGCTGGAGGATGCCTCGTCCTGCTGTGCGAAGCTCTCGGGACGGCTTGCTGGTCGACGCCTGATGATGTGGATGTGGGACAGCTGATGGCGGGTGGTCGTTCTGAACGCGCAGGGGTTCATGTCTGTGGGTCGCTGCCGTCGTTGGGCGTAGTTCCCCGTAGTATCATGATGCCTGCCATCGCGCCGACACACATGCTCTGGACCCAGTTTCTGGCAGTCACGGAGGCCATCGAAGAAACTCAAAAAAAAAAAAAAAAATCATTGATATGAAATGAAATGAAATGAAAGATAAAAAATAAAACTACGAGTCAAAGGATCACAAGAACAGCTTTTACTGTATCTATCATCAGACATGGTATTTTGGTGATTGTTGCCAGGGTCCGGCTGCTTGCTTTGCTGCCCAGACGTCTTTCGCGACATCTTTGCCGCTTCGTCCCTCTCGGGACATTGACATGACAAACAACGCTTTCATGACCGATCCATTTCGTCTCATTACAGCATTTGATACAGTCGTAGACATTCGCTAATTAATCCAAGAAAAACACCATAACGCCGCAATTTTCGTGAGCGCAACGATTGCTGCGTCAACATGCTGCCGCCAAGCCATGTGTAGATCCCGAAAGTGATAGAACTCCGATTCGTGGCCAGAGAGTCGAGGTCTCCGCGAAGGGCATCCTGAATGAACCGCCTTTGCCATTTCTCCTGTGCGCTGCGTGGTCGAGGAGAGTAACAGCATGCTATACCAAGTTTTGGCCTGACGCACGACCCCATTGGTCTGCGCTTTCATCGTCAACGTCGTCATCGTCGTCGTCATCGTCATCGCCGTCGCCGTCGCCGTCGCCATCGCCGTCATCATCATCATCAAGTGAGGAACTCTGGGAAGCAGAAGATGGCTCAGATTCGATCGTGTACTGTGGCGTCCTTTCAACCAACCCTCGGTAGTAGGCGACGAGCACCTCGGGGTTGGGCACGATTTTCCAGTCCACCCTATAGAGAAACTCCAGCTCCAGTAGTTTCAGTTCGGCAACTCGCACACCTCCCACTTTGGCATAGTATGTGTTGTTATAGAATGCGTCTGACAGACCCTTGGCTGCCACTGTGGCGGCAGTGATGAGAAAGCGATGCACGGTCAGTGTGTTGATGGTGAAGTCAGAATACATGAGGCACAGTCTATCAATGTAGTAAACCATGGCAAGGAGTAAAGGGGGCGTGAGTGACCCATGTTTTGCCAATCGGAGTAGGTAGTCGCGGACCGATATGCCAGGCGCGGTCCTGAGTAATGGGGTCAGCTCTTTGATGTTTTCTTCTCGAGGGGAGCCTCGTTGAAGCTGCAGGCAGGGAGACACTGCTTACCTGGAATGAAATCGAGTGAGGCCAGCGCTGGACACACGGAGCGCGTCGTTGGTGGTAATCAACTCGGCCATCATGTGTGCCACGAGCTCGACAATATCCTCGACGGCGCACAGCTCGTAACGCTGAGGCAGCACCTTTGGTGCCCGCTCATCGGTTCTGGGTCGTTTAGGTGCGATCGATGGTCCGGCTGTGGTCGCTGATGCATCGGACGGTGAAGTTGAATCATCTCCTTTGGGCGCAGGGGAGCCCCGCCTCTTGTATGGCGACGCAGACTTGACGGCTGCTGGAGACTGCCCCGGTAGATGGGTAGACTGCAGAGCACTCGCCGTACTCGTGGTGGTGGGCCAATGCGCCGATGCCGCGGCGACGGCGCCTTGTGGTGGTGAAGTGTAGACAGACGACTGTCTTTCGTGTCGCGGGTCGGCACACTCGCTCGGCAGCGTTGCGCCGTGAGCGATTGTTGAACGTGGCTGACGAGGGGCATTTGAGCCGGAATCGGGCGGCGCGGCGGAAGTCAATGACGGCCGGCTGCGGACGGCGGCACTCATGGAAGTGGCCAGGGATGCTGGCGGACGCGGCGACGTCTGAGGCGATCTCGCCGTCGATGTCATTGCTGAATGACTGCGGCAGAAACTGGCTGGCGAGCCATTGGCAGAGTTTGCGAGAACGGGCGACGTCTTCAGCATGGCGGTGGGCAGCGCATCGCCGTGGGGGAAAACGATGCGTCCGTTGCGCAGTGAAGGCAGGTGCAAGTCGGCGAAGGAAGTCGATTTTCCCCGACCAGGTACATCACCCAAGCATCACAAGCCGACCGAATGACGAGGAGAAGGTCGATGGTGAAAACTCAGGCGTTTGGAAATCGCATTGAACTAGCGGCGCCTTTGTTGGTTGGGAAAAACAATTGCTACGTCCGGTCGGTATCTAGTCGAGGATAAATGGAGGTTTTGCTGCATCCGTGACCGAATGGGAATTTCCAGTCGCAGCCGACGCTCGGCCAAGTCGGCTTGACTTGTGGCGCACTCAGAGGCGAGGCGCGCAAGGAGATGCGCCGGGGGAGGACAAGAAAGTACTTTGCGCTTTGTACCACCTCAGGGACATGCCTCCTAGTGGACAGAACAGTCTTCCCCAAAACGCTTCCCTCTTCGATTCGCCCCGACCTCATCTACCGAGGCAGGCAATGCCGAAATGCGAGACCTCTAATATGCAGCGCAACGTGGACGACAGGGTTTGGGGTGCCTAGGAAGGCGCGCCGGAGGGGGCGAGAGGGAGGGGGAGGGGCATCAGTTTCACTCTACGAGACATAACCTCATGTCTGACCCGGAATATACTAAAACGCCCAAAAAGTAAAAGAACATTGCATTCTGCCAGACGCGCTGATGTCGAGTCGAACTTTTCCTAGTCTTTTTTCCGTTCTTGGCACAGGCCAAGCAAAGCCCTCATGCCATGCAGCGCTCCTCTGCATCCGTGCATGTGCCTCCGACTCAGTCTGACCGGGCGACTCCGGCCAGGCCAGCCTGGCATCCCTCCCCTTGCCGACATGACTTGGCAGGCTCAGTGTGCCAAGAGGACCAAAGCAAAACTTAAATGAGGCTCGGAGAATTTTCTGCACCAACTCCGCGGGGAGGGGACTTGTGTCGGCGTGACCCGCGCGCCTGCCACGATTCAGGTCATTGAAAATTGCGGAGGAAGGCCCCTATTAATAGAGAAATAGCAGGAATTCTCTATCACGGTTGCTGGTATGAGATATATGAAGACTCACGCGACACCATCCAAGGGGCAATGCTCCTCAGCCAGAGGCCCCCGACGACCGCAGAGCCTCTGCTTCTCGTGGGCAACACATTTGGAGGCACAGAATAGTGGCATAAGCCACAAGCCGACCGCCAGTCGGGGCGAGGTTATTCGCCGTGAGTCGAGCCACCTGAGCCGCCCACTAATAGCCGATTGTCGATTGGCCTTTTCGTCGACCTTGCCGACGTTCCAGATCGAATCTCCGGCCTGGCCGTGGACGAATCGACGCTTCATCCCCAGCTGGTGGGGCTTGGCTGGGCAGCCTCCCAAACGCGGATCAGCGTACTATCCGGCCTCGCATCTTCACGGGACCAAATTCAGACTACCTCAGTTTGGTGCATGCGTGCCCAATAGTTTCCGATTTCCCGACCGAAAAGTTTGGTTTTGCCGCCTCGCGCGTTCGAAAATTGTGTCGTAGTGCCAGCCAGCAGCGGCACGGCATGCTAGGCTAGAATGGGCCAAACGCCGGCTCTGGAGATCACGTACTCTTTACATCATGCCTCTCTGCATCCTATAGCCTTCAAAAAAAAAAGCTGCCGTGCAGCTGTGGCCCGCAACATATGTATCAAAGGACTCAACCTCCCCACTGAGTCGGATCTGGATGACATCGACTCGAGCTCTGCGTCATCTGCCCATTGAATTCTCACGACACTTGTGTGGTTGATCTTGGAAAGGTGCGAAAATGATGGCCGGAACCGGAGGACCACGCCAACTTCCAATCGCCAAGGTGGCCGGATAACAAAAGAGCTCCTTGATCGCGGGATGACTACGACTCTGATCTGTTCCCAATCTCTCTGCGAGGGGCTCGCCAACTGCATCACGGGCACGGACAAGTTGAACCGGCTCTCAGTAAGTAACACCACATCCGGCATCATTTCAATACGCACCACCCTACCTCCCATCAGCGCCGACAAAGAAGCCACGGAACAAAGACGTCGCTCTCTCGGAGCAATCGTGGCTCGACGCACCTGCGCAGCTTGGCGTGTCTTCCCTGAACGGCCATTGCTGTTCTCTCCTTCGCGGTGGCGAGTACACACATGTCAACAGGCCCTCTCCTTCAGTGGAACGGAAGAAAGAAGGACGTATTGATCATTATCCGTTTTGATGGCTGCGTCCTTGCACTGCCCTTGACTATGTTGATGATGCTGTGACTTGCATGAATATGGTCATCTGTAAGTTCTTCAAGGCAGATCATGACCAATTTCCCCAGCATTTGGTTTTGTCCAAGGCCGATGAAAATCATGGCGAAGTTGCCAACCCGTGATTACGTCTGACCCAACCATCCGCTAGCAGGGTTATATGTGTTGGAAGCAGCACAGATGCACGTGTGTACGTAGATCCACGAGCAATGCTCCCGTGTAACCCATGGATCGGGCCCCGCCGTGCGATCCTCGGGGCATTTTCCCGCGACAATGATAGGAGACGACGGTCCTTCACACGCAATCATGGCACAAGGCACTTGAACGGCGGAAAGCTTGATTGTAGGACCTCGACGTCAGAGACTTGCCGCTTTGAGAGGAACTGTGGAATTGCGATCCAGGCCACGACTGTCGGCCTACCCCACGGCGTTCGCAAGGCTGCACTGCACGCCACAAATACAAACAGTCCAGGTCCGTAAATTCCGGATATCTGCTGGAGGTCCGAGGTACGACATACCCTAGCCCGCTAGGCCCACCTTAGGTAAGATGGATGTCGCAGAATACCAGCTACATTTGGCAGCTGAATCTGTCCAACTCCGGAAGGTTATGCGTGCGATAAGATAACGTAGCGCACGTGCCCGGTTGCACTAACACCTGTCCGCAAATCTTGGATGGCATCATGCGCCTCCATCATCACGACCCCGAATGAATGCAAGAGAGTCTTCAACGATAGGTCATTCTTCAACCTCAAGGCGCTCGAGAGCCACGCAATCGAGTCAAACAATTCACTGAAAGGATTCTCGTGTCGCCGCCGACGCGGTTTTCTTAATCAAGGGGAGAGGAAAAAAGGGGCGAATCTCAATGGCAGCCATCTGCCCCAAAGCTTTCTTCCATGGCTCGACCTCAAGACTCCCCCATCCTCGCACAACTTCGAAATGCGAAAACGTCGCGTGAGCAGGCAGACGCTCTGCAGGCCCTGAAAAATGAACTGGTTGGCCACATACAGAAAAAGGAGGCGTGGATTGGTCTCGGCATTCTGGATCCCATCGTCAGAACGCTCACGTCGGGCTCGGCAAAGCTCAACGGCCAGGATGGTCTGATGCAAGAGTCGGAGGAACAACTGTCAGATGAAGATCGCGTGAAGCTTCAAGCCATCCAGCTGATAGCTTGCCTTGCCAATGGTACGCCTCCGAAGCCGTTCTGATGCGCTTGCTCGGCGCAGACTTGCCCAAAATGTGCCCATCGCTGACCGTCGCTTTGCTCAGGTGGCCCTGCCTTTCTTCCGCCTCTCCACGCCGCCCGCGTGCTTCCGGCTGTCTTGGGCCATTTATCGCCGCAATACAGCCCTCCACAAATTGTTGTCGCCTCACTTCGAGCGTTGGTGAATGTTGCCGCAGCTGCGTCCCTAGCTCCCCGGTCGTCGCCTCTCGATAGGCGGAGTCTTGCCGATCATGTCTTCACCCCCCATCATATTGAGTCCTTCAATGTGATACTTTCCTCGACGTCACCTTTGTATATTATTCAAACTCAGATCACGCTTGTCTCTACACTGATCTCGTCCCTGTGCCGCGAAGAAAAACACCAGAATACACTCGTGATGGGCGGAGTCTTGGACTCGCTAGCCTACAGATTGGCCTCCTTTGCTGTCGCTAGCGGTCTCGTCTTACCTGGAGCCCGTGAGAGCGCGCGCGAGAATGGTCTTCGCAACGTGTTCCCCGAACCAGCACCAGGCGGCGCCAAAATCGGACCCATCTTGGAGGCAGTCAGCTGCATTCTTGGCGACTCGAAGTATAGGGCAAATAGACTCGTGCATTCTCCAGTCTTTCTCGCCATTTTCCCGAAAATCATGCACCAGCCTCTCACAAAACACAATTGGGGGTGGGGGTGGCCTCATGAAGCTACGATCATGGACGCACTGTTACCTGCAATCATGATATCAGCTCCAAGAGCGCAGAACAAATGTCCTGCGCCTGAGCGACCGGACGTGCGAATGTCAAGCAAAGCCTCTTCGAGTAGGTTTAGCGCTTCTTCTATGGCTGAAACTTCCCGATTCCAATCTGGAGCCGATACGATCCCAATCTCCTCGGATGACCTGGAAAGCCCTCTCATGCCTTGGCTCGTCTATCTGGTGCGCGTCTTAAAGGACTATGACCGATTGATGGCTGCGGCTGTCATCGCCGCTCTGCTCAAAGCTGGCCTTGGCCGCAAGGTCGTCCGGGAACAGACTGTGGGGTTGCTCGTGGTCCCTGTCCTCGTGGGCGTCATAGTCAAGAATGACAAGGACGATTTGGACGCGGCGGATACGGTGGACCAAGCAAGATGCCGTATACTGGAAAAGGGGGCAGCCGTCTTGGCCAAGCTGATCACTGACAACGAGCACTTGCAAAAGGCTGCCTACGACAGCGATGCACCCAAAGTCCTTGCCAAACTACTGAAACAATCATATTCGCCGGCTGCCCCTGCGATTCAGATACAGTATTGGTCCCCGAACCCAGACGCAGGGATGGATATGGAGAACGCATCCCTCGCGGCAAAGCTTGGCGACACGGGGCTGGATCCGGTAATGGCGCACAAGATTGCCTTGCGGGAAGCCACTTTAAAAGCTATCGGCGCGTTATCGGCGGGAAAAGAAGACTACAGAAAAGCTCTGGTCGCAGAGGGCCTGGTGCCTTTTGTCGTCGAGTCACTGAGCGAGTTTCCCAGGAGACCGAAGTCGGCCAAGGACAAAGCTCCCTCCGAGACGACATCGCGGACCGCGCCATCGCCAGCATTTGGCACGAACCCGACATCCGTGATCATCGCTGCGTGCCACGTGGTGAGGACCTTGGCTCGCTCGGTCAACATTCTTCGGACGGCTCTGGTGGATCACGCTGTAGCCCTGCCAATCAATCATTTTCTACGCCATCTGGACGTTAACGTGCAGGTTGCTGCGACTGCGGCCATAATCAATCTGGTGATCGAAGTCAGCCCAGTCCGAGAGGTCAGTTTTGTAACCCCCTTGCCCCAGCTGCGCAGCAGCATCTGGCATCAAATGTGTGCGCAACAGACGGGAGTTCGGAGCTGACATATCAACAGCTGTTAACTCAAAACGGGGTCATGAAAGCCCTTTGCGAGCATGCGCACTCACAACATCCGGTTCTTCGCCTGAACGCGCTTTGGGCCCTCAAACATTTCGTCGATGCCGTCGGAACGGACCTAAAAAAGGCTTGCCTCAAAATGCTGGAGCCGAGGTGGCTGGTGCACCTGATTTGTAACGACAGTCAAGATGTCTACAGCGCCAAGGAGTCGGCGGCCGACGAAGACGATGACAAAGACGTGGACATGCACGCATTGGATGAACCCCCTCGGTGGGTCTTTATGCGAAACGGGGTCAGGGAGGAACTGGACGCAAGACATTCAACAGTATTGCGACGGGCGGAGGACGTGTTGCAGAAGGTTCGGGAAAGTGAGCTGAGCCCAGCGCGCCAGGCACGAAGCAATGATGTCGCGGTTCAAGAACAATGTCTTGATTTTGTCAGGAACTTCATTGGGCGTCCGGAGCCGGGGTTATCATCGGAAGCGCCGAGCGAGACGGTAGACATGATTGACTATCTTTTCCATGAAATCGGGCAGGACCGACTCTTCGACATTTTGGCCTCGAAGCTGCGACCGAAGAGGCTGCGTGGGTTTGGTCGCCGCGACGCATCGACGGGACAGGAAGGCAAAGTGGTGCACCCTCAGGCCAAGATCGTTGTGGCCGTCATCTGCATCCTGGTCCACCTCGCCGCCACCATACCGCGGCACCGTCAGATGGTGATTGCACAGACGGAGCTGTTGAGACTGCTGGTCCCGCAGCTCGGCAGTAAAGACAGGAATGTGCGCGTTTCGCTGTGCCATCTTGTCATCAACCTGACCTGGCAGGAGGACGATGGTGAAGCGCAGGCGTGTGTGCACCGAGCGCTCGAGCTGAAGAGGCTCGGTTTCTATGCCAAGCTGGATGTGTTGCAGCACCAGGACAGGGACTTGGACGTGCGTGAGCGGGCCAAGACGGCGGTGTGGCAGATAGACCAGGCAACGTTCTGACTACGGCACCCCCGGGCTCGTCGAGCGGGAATCAATAATCCTGATGCACAGGCATTGCTTTGTCTCGCTTCGGCTACTCTGGGGGTTTGAAAGCTCCGCAAGTTTAAAGAGGGTTTATGCTTTTTCCCAAGGTCTGGTTGTGAGCGAGGAGTTCTTTGACTTTGCTTTTTTCTCCCCCCTTTCTTGTGTCTTCGGTGTCTGTCTTTTGTTTGAAAGGAGAAAGGAATTCAAGTGGGAAGGACGGAAAAAAGCCCCTCGTTGGCCCCAGTCATTTCAGCAACTATGGATATAGAGCAGGTTCGGTGGTGATCTGTCACGGTTTACTGTTTGAGCGGGTTCAATACGGGTCATCCAAACTGTTTATAGGCCGCAGCGATGAAAATAGAGCAAGCGGAGCAAACTGTCGGGTGCGTTCTTTTGTCTGCTGGTATCTCATGTTGACTGTCTGTTTCTGTCTGCGCTGCTTATGTTGAGGACGCCGGCCTCGGGCGAGTGATTGGCTGAGCATGATGGTCTACGACCGCCAAGTCTCGATCAAAGTCTTATGGCTGGAGGCACACATTGCTAGTCTTGGTATGGGCTGAATGGAAGAATGTGCAAAGAGCCCTTTGCAAAAGCCGTCGGCAAGTCGTGTGAACCCTCACATCTCGACTGGTCAGGCCAAATAAAAACTCCGTGGATATGACCTTCAAAACGAGCCAAGAATGCCTCAGTGTCTCCGGGAAAGCGTCATCGAAGCGTACAGTGAAGAATGGCACCCAGCTCCATTGGAACTGCGGTGATGATTCCCGCCTTTTATTGTTTTTCGTCCTCCAAGAGTCTCCCACGTGTGTCTCTCTTTCCTGCATCGGCATCGTCACCATCATCAATCTTGTCCACACCATCGCCCGCATTCGGCCAGGGTGCTGCTTCGGCTCTCGGGGACGCGAGAGTATTGTCAAGGGTACGCTGTCTCTACTTAGATGGCGGCCGGGGGAGTTGTGAACCTTGTGATGAAAAGGGTGCCCCTGGCTGTTGACGCTGGACAAGGGGAACGATCGCAGCGGCACACGTACACGTAGCACCGCCTGTCCGCGGAGACCTTGGGGAAAGGCGACCAGCAGTCATATCCAGGCTCATTGGGAGAGATTTCAAAGTCCTGCCACGTTCATGGGAACGTTATGGGGCGGAAAGCAAGCTGCTTTTATATATGTATATGTATAGGGTGACAAGACAACTCGGCTGGCATTATGCTGGGGAATCGGTCACTGCGAGAGAGAGAGAGAGAGAGAGCAAGAATGACAGAGACACATAGAAAGAGGGAGAGAAAAGGACATGGCTCAATCGGGTGGAAAGGCAGCGCAGATACTTTTCCCATTGGAAGACGGATTGTCAAGGCATATTATCTTGCATGCTGGCTAGTTGGAGGAAGCGCTATTTTCTTCACGCGAACTAACGAGATCACGACGCCCTGGGTGTTTTCTTTAACAAACGTCTTCCAGGAACCGACAGTTGAGGGTTCCGACTGCCTTTGCTCCCAAAAGTGCAATGTATCTACACATTTCCCGTACCGTTCCTCTCGTTCTAGGGTAGGGAGCAGAAAAACGAGGACTCCAGGCGCGAGGCGTTTGGTTTCACAGCACACTTGTTAAAGCTCGCAGTCCTTGATAATTCTCCAGACTTTTCGCTTCCTTGCTCGACGATGGCAATGCGTGATCGCGCAG